>VXAL01008375.1:102225-118694 GCA_013399475.1 Chauna torquata | reverse complement strand
GGCTCTCCATGGGCTGCAGCCTCCTTCAGGCCAGATCCACCTGCTCCACCGTGGTCTCCTCCACGGGCTGCAGCGTGGAAATCTGCTCCGCCGTGGTACACCATGGGCTGCAGGGGGACAACCTGCTCCACCATGGGCCTCACCACAGGCCGCAGGGGAACTTCTGCTCCGGCGCCTGGAGCACCTCCTGCCCTCCTCCTTCACTGACCTTGGTGTCTGCAGGGCTGCTCCTCACTCCTCTCACTCCCAGCTGCTGTTGCCCAGCAGTTTTTTTCCCCTTCTTAAATCTGCTCTCACAGAGGCGCAAACAACATCGCTCATTGGTTCAGGTCTGGCCAGCGGTGTGTCCCTTTTGGAGCCGGCTCTTATCTGACATGGGGCAGCTTCTGGAATCTTCTCACAGAAGCCATCCCTGTGGCCCCCCTGCTACCAAACCTTTACCACATAAACCCAATACAGATGCCCAGAGGTTATAAATCTACAGAGCTCTCTCAAAGACTACAGTTTCACAAACAACCACATCCCAGTCATTTCCTCTCTGGAGTTCTCCAGCGCATCCTGTTTATTCTGCGTCTATCTTGTTTGGATCGCAAACTCTTCAGAACAAGGACTTTCCGCATTTTGTGTCTACACTGCTGGAAGCACATGGCTGGCACTACCTGATTCTGAGCTGTTAAGGCCAGAGGAGACCACTGCAAATACATCGTCTAGCCTTTTCCTCAACACTCAACAAACTCTGGCAAATGACTTCTGCATTAAGACCCTGACAATCCTGGTGGAGGTATGCTGCTAGAATACAATCACACCTTTTTTATTTTGCATTTTCTCCTAATTTAGCTGCATATTTAGTGTTTCTGTCCTTCATACTCAAATCCTTCCAGTATTTTCAGCAACTAGCCTGACGTCCAAATTTTAGGACATGTTCTAAAACACACACATACATTACTTCTGCTACCTCTGCACTAAAACAGTTGTCGTTAATTACTTGCTATGCTTGGCATTTGCCCAGTTCATATTTAATGTATTTGTTCTGAGATAAGATTTGTTCAAGAAAATGGAACCATAATATAAACCATAGACCTACGGTCCTGCATTTAAGAAAGGACGTCTGTAAAAGATTAAACAACTGAAATGATCTGAGAACAGGATGAAGAGAGAGAATGAGCTGACAGCATTTGTTGGTATGCAAGGTATTTTTGTGTTTAAAATGTATGCACAAAAAACCTTTCACGCACTCTGAATACCTGTATTAACTTTAATGTGCAACATGCTATAAAATGATCATCTTCTGAATTAAAAAAAAAGAAAAGATTAAATTCCTTTGAGCCAAGTATTAAAAGCATTCTTAAAGCAAACAGACACACAAGGAATTCTCACAAAAAAAAAATCTGTTTCTCATCTGTCCAAAAATGTATTGGCTTCAGCTAAAAGTCAATCAATCAATACCCAAAGAACAAAAGTAAAAAAAATTAAAAAAAAAAAAAGCTCTCTCCAGTTATAAATTTTTCTTTAACTACAATCATTTGGCAGTGGAGCACCACTGACCTAACTTTATGAGCATCTGTCAGCTGCTGATGGTCACAGTGCTGTCAGGAGAAGAAAACAGCGATTCTTTGCACATTTACTGAGCAGAGACCAGAAGCGACCCACCACAAATCACACAGCAAGCAGCACAGTCTGGAGGAAAAATAAATAATCAGATAAAACAAATGGACCAGGAAGGCTCAGCGCCTGCCCTACACTCGGCTCAGAGCGCTCAGAGCTCCTGGAGGCTGCAAGGCACTGAAAGAGCACAAGGCTGAGGTGCGATAACTTCGCTCCATCACCACTAGGCAGTTAGTTATTCGTGATGCTCAGATTTCCTTATTTCTTCTAAAAAGTGAGATTATCCCACCAAAGTTTCTATGAATGTGGCATCACACGAGGCATTATACAAGAACAAAAGCGCTTCCACAATTTTCTTTTAATTGCCATGACAACTCTGTTTATTTGGATTTAAACATCACCCTGGGATGTTTATAAAGCAAACAGCACAATATAATGAGGCAGAGTGGGAAAGGGAGAACCAGCGAGACACTCATTTGGCTAACTTCTGTCCAAACTGAGTAATGCAAAATAACCCGGAGTCATAAACTATAACGAAAAGTACAGGGGGATTAAGAACCAAACCACAACAAACATTTTTTGCCATTTCCATTTTTTTGCAGGAGCAGCAATCATCTCACAGCTCCAGTGGCTGGGAAACTGGAGAGGGCTCTACCACCCCTCCCAGCTGCCTCCGTGCATTTCCACCTGCATTTGGAAGCAGGATTTTAATTTGCGTCATCACTCGCCTTGCACGTGCGTTTCCAGGGCTCGCTGAAAACATGCTGATTAACTGAAGAAGTCCTGTGCTTCGGGTAACAATTGTGCTTCCAACTGTGCTCATAAATATCAATTATTAAACAGCTTCACAGGACACTGCCTGTACTCGCAGCACATTTAAAACCCCCGTTTCCCTGCAAGGATAGGCTGAACAACATAAGCAACACTTGGACCACCATGAAACTTGGCGACGGAACACAACTGGTACCAACTGAACTGATCAGAGCCCGGGATGCCGTACTGCTGGCTGTGCTACACGCTGGAGAGCCACGTGCTCCGCAGCAGCACCACCTTAGTTTCACAAAACGTCTACAAGCGCGTGCAAACTCCAGCAAAGTGCAAGCTACAAGTGCACAAAGACTCGGGGTCCTGACGTGTGCCGGGGCTGGATCGCGATGGAGCCGAGGAGCCCGTTAATGCCACCCCATCAGCACGCCTTCAGCGGACCTCACCAGGCTGACGCCAACCCCAGCCACCACGGTGCCCAAACCTAACGCAGACGCGGTGCAAGGGCAGGATCCCAGTCCCACAGGCCAGGCAGCACTACCAACTTCCACCGGACTTAAGATTCAGCCTCGACGGAGGAAAAAAGAGACAAAAAAAAAAAGTAACCTAATTTACAGTCCTGCCATGGTGATGATGAAGAACTGAGCAATTGTTTTCAGGCACAATAGGCAATTGTTCAAAGCAAGCCACTGAAAGCAAGAGAATTCAGAGACTCAGAGACTTCCCAGCAGCTTAGAAAATGGTCTGGCTCCATCAGGAGTTCCTAGCACCCAGCTAGCAATGGTGTGACCCCAGCTGGCAGGCTGAGCACTGAGCAGACACGGAAAGCAGGATGGGATTTTCCTGAGGCCTCCATTTTCGGGGTCAGCCCCACGGTGCACAGATCGGGGATGTTCGTTACGTGTTTCTCATGGGCTGCACCCGCGTGAAGGACACCCTTCTGCTGCATTGCAGCCTCCATAGCCCCCAGCTTCACATACAATTTCTCATACACATCTTCTCGGCAAAGCATGCTTTTTACACCAAACTCACTCACAGTTTTATTAACCCAAATGGGCTACGCAAACAGAACAGCTTTAACCCCCAAGTAAGGACCAATTTACCTGCAATTTTCCAAAGTTACCATTACAAGGAGACCGCTTTCAGTTAAAAACTCTGAAGGCAGAAAGAGTTTTGCTTTGTTTTGTTTTCTCCAGAGTGGCACAGAGAATTGGTGGAGCAAAGATTAGCTAATTAGCTAATTGCCCTAGGCACCCTCCTTCTGTGGGACTGGCGACTACAGGCTTCTAGCTTAGCTTCAGCTTCTCCCTGTTTTCAATAAACGATGACTGTTCCACTCATTCTGGCCATTTTTACTGCCTTGAAAGAGTTGAAAAACTATTTTGCAAGCACATCAGATTGGGAATGCTGCGAGAGGTCTGGTGGGGTCCAGTCTGTGGCAAACGCACCCTCGTACAGCCTCTGTATTAAACAGGAGTAAGACATGCAAAGTTCAGATGCCTCCCTATAAACCCCACACCCACCCCCAAAAGGAAAGGAAACAGTCTATTCCAGGGACCCTCCCATCCCCAGTGGAGAAGAATGGACACTGGATAATCTCCAAACAAGCCAACAAACATGGGAAGTCCCAGATTTGCAATTCCAGCAGCCCATGGGGACAGAGAGCAGCCACTGCTCCATGTAGAGCAGACACCCCAGAAGAGCCTGGAGAACACAGAGGCACAAAGTTCAGCCTCACAACTGCTAAGCCTTACTTGCTGAACCACCCACACAAAACCAGTTTTGTTAGGACTTCATGGTGAGACGAGTCATACAGGCCACAGGCAGATGTCTAAAAACAGCAGCAGGGTGGGGACTTTTTATTTTTAAATTTCAGAACTGAAGTGCTGCAGCAGTCTTTCTGACGCAGAAAAATAAGTTTCCTCAGAAAATAATATGCTTAAAATGGTCTTCACAACACAACATTTATAGGTGCATAACAAATACCATTTCCTAAGTGTCTTGTTGGGACCGGTCAGACGTGGACCAGCGATAAACCACAGCAGTCCTCTCTAAGGGAAGCAACACCTCTGGCTGCATCTGTGCAATGAACGCACAAAGATTAGACCTGCATGTTAAATCACCTCTCCAGTGAACCACCCTAAAAGTTTTGAGCACAGTGTATTTCCTTTCAGTGCCATTCCTGCAGAACTTGGTTAGTTAATCTCATTTAACCCTTTGTGCCAAGATTTGTATAGTTTCCATCGCTGCACTGGAATCTGCAAATAATGTGACCTGGCTCAGAGCTCCTGGTGCTCCTGGGATCAATTACCATTTCATACATCAGTGTTTCTTCACCGAGCCGTGAATGTCCTCCAGCCTATCATAACCTCAGTCCTGCACTTCAAGAGCCTGATCTTTGAAAATTAGTTATTTGGCAAGATTTACTGCAACAGAGGAAGATCATCTTACTCACACTGTTGTGAATATATCCAGCTTCCATTCACTAACACTGCCACTGCAGTGGCCACTAGATGTTTTAAGTTATGTGATTAAAAAGAAAGAGCGATGGTAATCGTGCAGTAGAAATACGCTCTCATCTGTCACTTCTCTTTGAAAATAATGAGCTCTCTTCCTCATTACATTCACCACAATACATCTGCAGAAAAGTCTTACAGAGATTAATGCCCAATTGCTGTAAATGAGCTTAGCTTTATTTATTCTAAGAGAGGATCTGGCCCCAAAGTCCCAATAAGCCACTGCTCCACCACCCTTAACAAAGGGAAATGCTATACTGGAGTTAAGACAGAACTTTGGCCTCGTGTCTTGCCCGTAAATTCAGCAACAGAAATTTGGCATGCTTTATATCAACAAGCCATGCCTAAGTGTGTACTTTAAATGAGGCTAAGATACGAGACAGCAAACACTATAAATCTTAACATGATAAGACAAATTCAATGTTTCCGCTGCTCATCTTCAGCTTTGCCACGTCTTCCCCATGCATTCCAATGGGACCTTTAACTTCACGTGCGTTCAGGCTGAACAACACGGGAAGCTCGTCCACGGCAATGTCAATGTTGAATGTCAACGAAATACTTGATTCTTGAGCAGCAGCTCCATAGCGGAGGCACCAGAGAAGGGGGGCACAGCATGTGCAGAGGGACCATCTGGGTCGCTGCAGCACTCCAGGCACCAGGGAAGTGAACCACGTCATGAGGAGGAAGACCTCGGCGAGAAAGCAAGCATGTTCTTGAAAACCACTGTGATTTCAGTCATCTGTTTTGAAACTGCAAGTGCTGTAAAGTGACAACACGCGAGCCACAACCACATGTTAGAGAGTTTGTTTTAAATCACGGGGTCAAAATAAGAGCCCATTGTAACTTTGGTTAACATTCCCAGGCTGGTATGCAACGACACAGCCCACGCAATGCTACAGCTGTGGTAGCGAGGTCTTGAAAGCCAGGTCCAAGGGATATCAGAAAAACCAGAAGCAGACAGAAGGACAATGCCAGAGGTCTCTTGCAGGCTGGTGAAATCCTCCCCGCCAGCTTTTCCTCTTCCCACCGCTATTTACACCCCAGCTGCATCCAGGCGGCAGGACAAAAACTGGCTCGCTGCTTGGGAAGGATTTTTTTTGCACAAGCTTCACAGTTCAGCAGATCTAAGGCTGTAGCTAAAGCCTCTTACGCTGGCCACCCAGTGTACAAACGTTCCCTTAAACAACCCCGTTGAGAACTGGGGCTTCCACACCTTCACAGAAAGTATTTGGACCTCAAACAGAACATTTTCTTAAGTAAGCAATAAAAAGCCTCTACCACGCAACTTAAATGGATCAGCTTTTATGGATTCAAGACTCATTTAAAAAAAAAAAAAAAGAAAAACTGATACACAGTTAAATAATGATCCACCCAATAATACAGCTGCCCGATGACTTTAACAGAGATTCTGTGAACCTGACCATCGCATCCCAATCAGCAAAGATGTGCAGATTCGCAGCAGGGAGCAGATGCCAGGCATGAAAGAAAATCCTACCTTTAGATTATTCTTTAGCAGAAAACAAGCAAACAAAAAAAAAATCAGTTGAAGATAGACTGCTTCTCCATGTATTAATACAAGTACAAAACTAAAGTGTCTCTTCAAGCATGCACGCTCAGAGTAAATTGTCACGTATGAAATTTTGTGGTTGGACAGCAAATGCTGTTCATTTTCAAACCAGTATAGCCTGGACTCTCACTGCCTCAGCTGAACGTCTCACAGATGCCATTGAGTTTCTAGTCTCCCACAGAGCTGTCAGGAAAGGCTTGTTTGCTTGCTTTACCTGCTAGAATTCTCAAGGTGAGCTTTAAAGCTACTGAACAAAGGCAACATAGCAGTTCAGAGCAGATTTGGAGTACATGACGGCCTTCCTCAGACACTGATTTAAGTGAACATCATGCAAGTACAGCCTTCTCTCTCCGATACACACGTGCGTTCTTGAAATGTATAAAGCTAATGCCCTAGATCTGTCGCAGTACCCATTAATAATTCAGATTATTGGTCATTTTAGGCATATACAATGAATGCTTCCAAAATTAGCTTCCCCCCCACCCCACCCCAGATGACCCACTTGGTATATTTGCTGTTTGTAGAGAGGGCTGCACACTTGCTCAAAGCTCTGGGAGACCACAGTGCACCTCTCCGAGCTGGAACTGGGCTTGGACAAGGCCCACAGAGATGATCTATTCTCGTCTTCTGGCACTAGCACAGAGGAAGCTTTTTAAGACCATTTCTGCCAGAGAGTACACTCTGATAAGCAAGTGAGACACTGACAATACTATTTCAGTAATGTCTGCAACCCTTAGAGCTGACAGATTTGATATTTTTCGGCTCTGGTCACTCCTACAGCCAATAAAAGTATAAATGAAAAGTGTCACCTTCACTTTACATTCAATCACCAGTTTCATGTATCTATAATTTTTCAGTAATTTTTTTGAAACGAACAAAAACCTCCAGGAACTGTTAAGTGTCGATAATAACAGACCAGAATACAAAGCCATTTTTCACCCACTGAGAGGAAATATTTAACATCGCCGCTCTGACACGTGTATGCTCGTTGCCAACACCCTGCACATGCAGTGCTTGCCTGCAGCCCAGCTCAATGATCCATCCTGTTTACTATTTAGGACACACATTAGAGCCAAACCAAGCTCCACCTCCCAAAATCCAGAAGAAGAGCAGCTTGTGCAGATGGTGAAATTCTGGTGAGAAAGACAAACTATAAACAAATTTCCTAAAAGATGTGCCTTGGGACAGTCTTATCTAACAATTTCACTGATTCCCTTGGTAGGGAAAGTAGGGGAGTACGAATGAAAACTGCAGAAAACAGATTGCTGGGAAAGTTTGTCAACTCAAGAGAATGCACAGAAGTTTATTCGGAACATCTGAGGACTGAAAAAACTGATGGGAGGCACAGCTTATAATCAAGCCAAGTGCAGTCATGCACTCTGGGATTAAAGAAATATGTTCTGCAGCTTGGGAGCTCAACAGTTAGAAATGACACAGAAAGACTTAAGTGGTTTAGTGGCTCATGGCAAGACCATAAAAAAAAGTCACATGTTGCCTGAGGTGTCAGTAAGGCACAGGATACAAGACACCAATAAGATCTCAGCTAGAACAAGGTGCGATTTCAGGTTACCGAGTTCAGGAAAGGTTAAGTGGAAGTGGAATAAGGCAAGAAAAGGTTGGTAAGATGACCTCTCTCATGAGACAAAAGGACAAAAAGAAGTTGGCTTTGCTATTGGAGCAAAAGGGAGGCTGTCTTTGGAGGAGAAAGGGAAAGATAAAGCAGTACAAACCAGCCGTAAAGAGGTTTAGGCTGGAATTTGAAAAAAGGCTTATATCCACCAAAATAACGCAGGTTGAGCAGAGCTTACCAAAAGTTAAAATGAGGCAGGAGGTCGATTGTTCAGTGCAAGAAAATTGACAGCATGGTTGCCTGAGATAGCCCAAAACAAGGCCAATCATGCAGGAGGTCCAAAGCCAATTCTGGTACCGCAGCTCCTCACCATATACAGTCCAGAAGCCCACTGACCAAGGTGTGGGAGCTGCGCCGCTACCCCAGAACCTGCCAGACCTTCCCTCACCTGCAACTAGGTCTTGTGCCATCCCCAGAGAGACATGGTGCTTAAGGTGTAGAGAGAGTCCAGATACACGCTATTCATATGCGTTAAAAGCTGCTTTAGATATGGACTGGCTTCCTGAATCACTGCACAGCGAAAACGGGAAGACTTTTCCCCAAAAAACTTGAGGTTATGCCCTGAGTCCAAGGAAGGGAGGCTGCTGAAGAACATGGCAGTTCACTTGAAATGGCTGCAGACGGAAGAAAAACACTGCTAAATGAAAGGAGAAAGGTGATGCTTCAGAGGGAAGAGAGAAGACTACCACTGCTGAAGGCTTTAGAAAGCATCACCGTGATTGCAAGCAATTCACTATCACGGCTGAATTCCCACACTATTCCCCAATATTATCCAATAAAATTAACAGTGCAGGCAGATGCAAACGAGGGCCGTTTACAATCTTGCTCTTCCAAATTAAACCCTGTTTCAATGGAAAAACATGAAGTTAAAAACAGGGGGGAGGGGGGAGCGAGGAGAAGGAAAATATAGAGGCTAATTAATGTCAATCACTGTAAAAACCCATGACTGATGCGTTTGACACGACCCTTCAAGACAGTGCTTCTGCAGACAGCCAAGCGAGCGTGAGAAGGGTGCAAGAGCGCTGCATGGAAGTGGGACAAGCAGAGGGTGCCTGCATACCCACACAAGGCAAAAACCATTTTGCTCAGATATTTATACACAAATACCGTCCCAGATGTTGCAGGAGAGACCTATGGATGTTGACACCTTCAGTATGATCTCAACAGTGAAGGCTTAAAATGCCTGTGTAGAAGGATAAATAGAAACTAGACTCCAAATGACCTGCACGCACAAGTGCTGCTAGTAACTGTATACGTGCAACGAGGGAGGACTAACCCAACATGCTTTTCTTCCGTGCCACCTTTCCCATTTGATTTAGAAAAGAAAAGCCACAAACAGCACTACCAACTCATTCCAGGTTTTCTCCCCCCTCCCCTAGCAATTACTTTGTTCACAGAGGGGCTTCGCGTGTACAGTTTTTGGGGTTGCTGTTGCTCCACCTAAGGTTGTTGCTTGAAACCTTACATCAGAATGTACAGTATTCATCGGTCATTAGGTGAGGCTTCAGCTCTCTAGCCACAAATAAAAAAAGGAGTCATTTGCCAAAAGCTTATAAAAAGATAAATGCTCTGTTTCCCTGTATTCCTTGACCACAATCTGTTGCTTTCGTTTTGCAGCAATTCTGGGACTAGTCCAGCTGAAACCCCCGTCATCGGGTAGAACTCAGACTTCATTGCAACACAAAAGGCAACAATTTCCTACTCTTAACTGAGGCTTTGGTCAGCAATGGTACTGCATAGTGGAAACTGCTCTTAAATCTGCATTAAATTAAAAGCAGTTGTAAAAAGTGTCCTTAAAATGACCAGCATGCGCCCCCATGTCCCCCGAGTGCTCTCTTGGGATTCACCTACAATGCAAACAACTGCCTTTGGCCGACGTCGTGTTTGTTTTTAAAGGGCAGCTGAGCTCATGGAAGACAATATAACACGTATTTTTCCCTGTTCCTCCAGGAGCGCCCTGGCTGCTCAGCCAGCTGCTGCACTTTGCAGGCAGCTGGACTCTCTTAAATTTTAGTTTTAATGGCGAAACTAACTTTTCAGCCACGAACCAGATTCCAGCTCAGCTTTCTGCATCTCCAGCAGCTGTTTCCGGAAGGCTGCTCAAGTACCAGGGCTAAGTGGCGGCTTCTTTAGAAGTTTCCCCCCTGGAGGATAACTTCAGAAACCATCTTGGCCAGTCTCAACTTCTGCTTTAGAAGCTGCACTGGAAGGCGCTTCATGGTTTTTAAGTAAAAGCAACACTTTAGAAGGATTGCAGCAGCTGGACTTAAGACATGAGACACTGTTTGCCTTTATCCACAGTTTAAAACAGAGCCTACAGCTAGGAGAGAGCAGTCACATTCCTGTAGACTGGTGTAAATCATAAACAATTTCATTTAAGTCCAGCTGGAGAGAGCGGCCTGAAGAGAGGCTTCCCTTTGAAGCCCCACAACTTCTTGAAAGACCCCACTAGCACCTTAAGCAGCCAGAAGACATTGCTGCACAGACACACGTATGCTTTCTCTGCAAGATGCAAACACTGAGGTCTTAACCCTCACTGTAGTTTCTTTACCACTCGTAAACTCTTGCAAAACAGTGCATACAAATTAGGTCTCTGCACCCGACAGGAGAAGAGGAGCTTCCCATCTCCAGCCCAAATTCGGGTTGAGGATGCTGGCCACAGCCGGAGCTGCCGGCAGGGGCTGAGCAGAGCCGACAGCAGAGTCTTCCTGCATGGACCAGATGCCTGGCTCCGTCCCTGAGGATCAAGCTCTGATTCAGTTCGGCACCTGTTATTCCTCCCTTCAGCAACTCGCAGCCAGCCAGCACGACCAGAAAGCTTTCTTTACGTCAAAGGTGTCATTTAAGCAGGAACAGAGCGTAACACAACTGTGCCAAGCAAACAAACTCAATCCACCTACTCGGCTCATTTCCCCTTCCAGCAGGCACTTTACAGAGACTTTGCTTCGCTGCCTCTCGCAGATGCGTCCCCCTCCCTGGTGAAGCATTCCTCTATCCCATCCACAAGCCTTTTCTCACTCTTTCATCCTCACTCTGCTCTTCAAACACCAGCATTGGGAATTCACTGGGGCAGCTCAGTTAAGTCTCCAAAGACCTCTCGCACTGCTGTTGGGTCTGGTTAGGTAGTGTCTGGTGGTTCCCACCATTACCATTTTACTTTTTTGTCCCTTATTTCACAAATAACATGAGAAAACTGAGGTGACTTCATGCACAAAGCATTTCTATACCTTTCACAGTTTTATTCCCAGAAGATCTACCAGAATTAACTTCTCTTTACTGAGGAAAGCAACTTTCCCCAATGTCTTATCAGTTGGCTCATCATCCATCAAGCAATGGAAGTAGTTTACATTGGAGATGCCACTTCACAAACAGCAGTCAACAAACAAATCCGTTCTGTATCCAAACTGAAAAGGCATGAGTATCAGCTCAGCAAATCACACTTATCTCTAGGTCACCGGTCAAGACCCATGGAATCAAGAAGTTGCTTTCAATAAATATTTTCACATTAAAGAATCTGGGAAAGAGCCAGAAACTCCAGCCAGTTGGATGAATATCCAGTACAAGCCAAGCATTTCCCTATGGTTATCCTGTGTCTGGAAGCTGGCCTCTAAGCAAGTCATTTACATCTCATGCTCATTCATATTTTAAACATCTCTTTTAAAAGCTGTTTCCTACAAGTCTGTGTGTTTAAGGATCTCCATAACTTTTTGCTTCAGCTTCTGCATCCTCCTCCCCTCTGCTCTTTCAGCTTTGACCTAGAAGAACACAAGAGCTATAACTGGATCAGTCCACCTCGCAAAACATCCTGTCCCCAAAAGAGGAAGGTCAGCGTTCAAAGACGTAGGACAAAGATCCTTTGCCTGGTATAGTTACTGTCTCCTCAAACTGCAAGATCATCTGTGATCAGCCAGCGCAGAAGTTTGACCCTGCTAAGGCATTCCTGAACTGTCCTGGATTACAGACAAGAAATTGAAAACGTGTTTCCTTCCTGCCCAGTAGGGTGAGACTCCTGCTCCACTCCACAACTCCTGTGTCAGCAACATCAGCGCTGCCCTGCTCCTTTCCCTGCTCACCAGCAGCTGCAGGGATTTACGGATACATTCCCTGTGTATTTTGTACATACTCATGGTAGTACTTGGAAGCCGCGCCTCAGTTTGTTGAGACAAAAGGTCAAATTCTGCAAGTTACTGCAAATCTTCAGCGCCAGCAGAATTCATCCGGAGCCAAGAGCTTCTCCAAACTGTAGGAAGCGCTTAAGATGCTGTGGGACAAATCAAGTGAACTAAGCCGACGTGAACCCCAGCCTCCAGAAAGCAATGCCAGCAGCTATGCAAACAGTCTTCCCCTCGCAGTGTTATTCAACTTACGTTTCAGACTGGTAGCATTAGACTTAGTCCATCTTCTGTTGTCCGGAGGAGGGCAGCGTATGAACTGCTGAAGCATGCCACAGGTATGCCATGCCCAAAGCCAGCACACCCAGGCCAGCTCACTCCAGAACCTGGCAAGGCAAACACAGCCACGTTGTGTCCTGTGCAGGCCTAGGGGCAGCGGAGCCACCTTCTAATGCTCCATATGAGCTACATGGATCTACTTTGCCAGAGCTGGCTCTGCTCTGAGACAACCCAGTGTGCTACAACCAACTTCCCACAACCAGAAGCCCTGGAGATGCACCGCTGGGACACCAGATGGACCAAGGCCGCGTCCCAAAGGAGAAGCGTTTCCATAGACCCCGGTTCTCTACAATTCCAAAAAACAGACCGTGACCTGAGCCAGCTTTTGGCTCAAGTGACAGGTGACTTCAATCACTGGTCGCCAACAACAATCACAGAGCACTGTGCACAAATGGGAACATTTCCCCTGAATCCTGGGTTAAGCTCTCACTCACTACATTTGGGCCTACAACAATGGAATTCCACTGTGTATTTTAACTGAATGTATTACTCCTCATTAGCAGTCTCAGGCTGTTGCAAGTCTTTAGCCCAGCAAAACATTCAGCGCATTTGCTCCAGAACTGACGGCATTCCTACAAGGAAAATGCTTGCCGTCAACCAGGCAGAGCGGAGGCACTGAGTCCTGCTCCGCAGGCCGTGCACCACCTCGCAGGTAACCTGGCCTTCGCTGCAAACCAAACCTCTCTGCCAGAGCCACAACTATCATGGGGCAAGGTCTGGAGGATGAGGAAGGACAGGGAAGGGGGTAAGTGGCAGGATTATGAAGAAAAGCGTCTCAGCCTACAGTGAATGAAACTCAGCATACATGAGTGTGTACATGAACTCAGGCATATTCAGATGACCCAAACTTCCCCAGAGCCCTTGCAACCAGCATTTTCATGAGGCTGGCTGCAAGCTGCTCCCCAGTTAAATCCTGTGAAGCATTCTCCAAGGCCTGCTGCCTTCCTGCTGTCCGTCGTGAACATACAGTACCCACAAAAGCACCCACTTCTACCCACACGTGTTAAACGGGCTACCGCTTCAAGTTCTCTGTGATCACAGCTCTGCCAGGACTGTGGACTGTGCCTTAAATTAACTTAGAAAGCACACCAGAGAGAACACAACTTGACTGTCTTATCCCAGGGCTAGAAGGAGGAGAATGGAGGGAAAAAAAAAAAAAGCCCAAACCAGCCAACAACTCTTTACACCAAATGAGCAATTTTATTAAGGAAATAACATCTGAACAAGACATGCTGCACACACAAGTTCTGCAGCTGGAAATCTCTTGTAGCTCATGTTTCTCTTGGTGGTACGCAAAGCAGAAAATAATTCAGCTCAGCTTTGGAGGGCTGGTGGTGGCTCCGCAGTAGTAGCAGGCACAAAGCATGGTAAAAAGCTAAAAGCACACTTGGTAAGATATATAGAGCAAATCTGCTCAGAAGTGTCTTTTTTCCCCCTCTGCGGCAAACTGCGGACTTTATGCTTTCAGAGACATGCTGATGTTCAGCCTCGAGGGAAAGGCTCCGGATGACCGCAGAGCAGCCGTGGGCCACCAGAGGCTGTCCGCTTCCCAGGAACAACTCCGCTGCCAGATTGTGCACATAAGGAAGAAATTCTCTGTATGCACACAGCAGATACTGCCCCAGGGCAGAAAACACTAGTGTCCATAGGAAGGGCTATATCCATGACGACAGAGCTCCACACCCATCACTTGGCAGGAAAAATCCATTACATTTCCATTCCTTAGGATTCAAAGAAGTGGACAATGCCACACAAATTAAAAAAATAGGTAGCACCTGTACCACACCCTGCTGTCTTTGTCAGTCCTTACCCTAAGCCCACATGGTTTATCATACCTTAGAAAATAATAATGAAGCATTAAATGGCAGTGACATACACTGGTCTAGCTGGTGCTTGCTGGTGTATACAGGACATCTATGTAGAAACAAAAGGGATCTCTTCCATTTCACGTACCTGCGAGCTTCAGAAAGTTATACCGTGTTGCTCTGCTCCCCCCAACTGCATCTCAAGGATTGATGATCATTGTCAGAACAAAGTCTGCCACCTTTTCCTTTCCGTCTGGGGAACAGTGGATAGATGCAGAATTCTGGCTGTGATAAGGAGGACAGGTACCCTGGTACCACCATCTGGTTAAGGCTCTTTTCCTCGTGCCTTTCACACATGAAGAAAGTGGTTTTCTGCTAAAGACAGGGCATACACGAGATCCTCCTCAAAGGAAGAATTCCCTCTGCTCATGCTCAAAGTCCATGCATAGTCATACATCTGCTAAATCACAGCAAGATCCTTCCATACTGCCACAGGTTTTCTATTTCAAGAGTATTAATAATTCGCAGGCAACACACTTTCCTGACCATGCAGAAAAATCATGACATAAAGGATCTATCATTAACACATTTCCACTGAAAGATCACGCACAAAGATATATCAGGCGAGATGACTAACCCTTCCAGCAGAGCCGTGTGAGGAACGAAATATTAAATTATGATTTTCTAAATACCATGATAATATTTAGTCACCACAAGAGACATAAGATCTCTTCCCATGAAAAAGTGAGCACCTATTTCCCACTACAGTTGGAAGCTGAATGCATCCTGCTGCAAGAAGTTTGCAGGTCAAGCCCACGAAGAAATGCCTTCATAACCTACCTCACCCAAGTTTTACCAAAACCACCTGGAGGTTTCCTATCTCTCCATACCCCCTCCATGAAGGGGGATCCCCGTTTTGAGCCAGGAGATGGTGCCAGAGAGACACTCCCTGAAGAAAGGGTGAGATGGGGTGGGAGTCTAAGTGCAAAGTAGAGAGCCCCAATTTCTGCTGTCAAGGGTGCAAGTATCAGCCTGTTATTATCAGTCAATATGAAACGGAAATCCACAATAATACTTTCGGATGCAAGAAACAGCAGCACATCTCATGAAACAGCTCTAGAAAAGTTCAGAAGCCAACCACCTGAGCCAGCAAACACCAGTTTCTCTTCTTATTCAACAATTTGAGAATATTTTGGAATTACATGCATATTTCTAACAAACATGCTGACCAGACATGTCAGGCATCAGAAGTGCTGTAAGAAGAGAGGAATTCACCTTTCTCATGAGAGCTGCTGTTGCTCGAGGTATTAACGCACGATATTCCTGAGCAGTGCGGGGTCCAGTTCTGATTGTGGACACATTCATAAAACCTGGAGTTTTGTGAGCTGAATGGCACACACAGAGAGCACACTGTTGTGCAATGCAATTCTTAGACGCTTCCCATCTGCACTCCATTTCAAAGCATATTTTACTTGTTAGCTTCATTTAGGAGGTCCCCCCCAGTTCCGCTGCAAGAGCGGACCCTGCCAAAATGCAGGGCTGAGCAGAAGCATTGAATTTGTATCTCCATAAACTAAATGTGGAGTAAGAATTAAGTACGCCTGTGCCCTACAAGCACAAAACCCTCCAAACACCAACAGTGTTTGCTTGAGGATTAGAAGATATTTAGAGAACATGATGGCTGTGGCACTTGAACGCCACCAAAAGCTCTCCTAACTGAAAGCAAGAAATCACGATAGATTTAGGAAGTGATAATTCAGCTCTATTTTTTGCAACCAATTGGAAGACAATATATTTTCTTTATTAAAAGCCTTCGCTACGCAAGCCTGCCAAGCTAAGCTCCTCTGCAAGGCTTTCAGCAACGCTTTCATTTTAAAAACCTGGTCTTCGTGTGTCCTACAGGAAAGCACTCTGCGCCTTGAGTTGCGAAGGTTTTTTCCAAGCTCGGTGCGCTTGGACAGAGTCCTGTCCCTACGGGAAAACGTACCCTCATGCAAGCCCCCAACTAAAGTTTCTGCCCAGCGCGGAGCTCCGAGCCCCTCAGCGCGGAGCTCCGAGCACCCCAGCGCGGAGCTCCGAGCACCCCAGCGCGGAGCTCCGAGCACCCCAGCGCGGAGCTCCGAGCACCCC
>VXAL01008375.1:35593-101786 GCA_013399475.1 Chauna torquata | reverse complement strand
GCTCTGACTTCTCCGCGCTTGGTCCCTGCGCACCGTGCCCCTGCGCGCTTTCCCCGCTTCGGAAATGTTTCCACTCGGGGCATCCCAGTTTACATTGCCACGCAGCTCCCAGGGGTTGTTTTCTTCCCTGGAGCGCGGCGTGATGTGCCAAAGCCAAGCGCCTCTATTGCAGGCTGTCGTTTAACATCTCGGGGGCATTTTTCAGGCGGGTGGCTGTCTGTCCCCAGCAGGCCTAACAGCAGGCAGGTTGTATGTACCCAATAAACTATACAACTGCGGTCACACTCGGCTGTTGATGCCAGAAGTTCTGGCCATTTGTTGGACACAAACCCACTGTTACAACTTAAAAAAAAAAAAAAAAATTATAGTTGCCCAAACAAATAAAATATTATTATAGTTGCCCACATAGTGAGCAGGCTGTAATCAAGACAGACAAGGATGAAACTCTTGAACTGAGTCCCACGCTGTATTCAAGCAGCCTGCTCACAGGAGTCCTGGCTCTTGTGTACAGTACTACCCGACACAGAAAGAACCGTCCCTCCTGTTTTTCAGGATTTTCGGCGTGATTTTCAGCCTTCCAGGAGTTTAGAGGGAGAAAGAAGAGCCTCCCAGCTTTGTTCCTTGGAGCAAAATGCAGAGCTTGGTGTCAGCGCCCCAGCTCCCCGAGAGCACAGGTCATAATTAGGTGCCAAAAAGGAACACACCATTAGTTAACATACCTAGAGCTAGCCCCAGGGGAAGCTTTCAGTCCTCAGGATGTGCCTCTTTCTGGGGCTCAGTGCTGCTAACCAGGAAATGCCTCCCTTCCAGCCGTGATTCATGGCCTGACATCTTCTGAGAAAAAAAATTCATAAGCCCCTTTATTTAAAAAGCGGAGAAGAGCTCAGATGGTGAGCACGGCAAGAGGAGGCTGCATCCCTCCGCTGAGCAGCGCAGGGGTTGGGGAGTTCAGCCAGGATGTGGGCAGCAAGTTCAGCAGCCTGTGCTCGAGAGGAGAGAAACGCACATCAGCTCCTTCCTAGGAAAATCCGTCGCCTCCAGACTGCTCCCGCCGCAGCCCTCTCCATCCCTTTTTCTTTTAATTGTTTTCCTCTGTGCAAAAATGAATCCAAAATTCAGGGAGAAGAGGTTGTCCTGAGTCCCTGCCCTAAAAACTGTTCCTGTGCCATCCCCATGACCCGGTTAATATGATAATACAAAAGAGCTGTGGAGCAGGAATCACGCCCCAGGGTGCCTCCTTTTGTCTCTCTAACTATTTAGGCTACAGTCATAAACAGACAAGAGACAGCAAGGGTTATCTTGCACAATCTCCTAGGAGACAGAAAGTCCAGAAAAGGTCCCTGAAATGTTTATCCTATGGGCCACAAAACATGACCTAACCTCCTATTCAAACCCCGTCTGCGGGAGGCAAAGTCAAATGTCCTGGTGGGAAAATCGAAAATGAGCTGCTCAGGCCCAGGCAAGGCCAAAGGGCTCTGGACCAGCGCAGGAACAGGCTCTTGGGCATCGGGAAAGCCCAAAACTGTTGGCCACTTCCCAGCTCGGTGACAGCAGCTCAGGGCTTTCCTAGGTCTGTTTAGGAGCTCACATCCCAGTGAAATCTGGGGAGATTTGGCCCTACCTCTTCTCAGCTCTTATTTTGGAGAACACTGATAGCTCTTTAGGCACACACATGCAGCTGTGGATTTCAAAGCAATCTGTTGTGATACAAGCCAAAACAGTATTTGAGTCATATGTTTCCTTACAGATAAAGCGTCAATTTATAAACACGTACAGCAAGTCTATCCAACAGAAAACTGGCTTCAGACACATGCAACCAACAAGGAGAACTACTTAGAACAGCCCATCCTCTACCACCCCACAGAGCAGGGCATCAAATTCCTTTCTTGCTTGAATTTCAGGAGTACAAAATTAAGGATGGAGAAACGGTGGACTGATGAAACTATTTCCCATTGCAGTCAAAAGAAAGATGCAGAATAACCAGCTTGGTACTTCGCTAATTAAATTGCAGTTGCATCCCATGTCACTGCACAGGGAAAACGCCACATGGCATTTGGGGGACTGCTGTGATTTTTGGTTCTTTCTTTGTTGTCTTCTTTGCATCTGCAAGTTCTCGATTCACATTCAGAAAAGCAACAGTGAACGCAAGTCATCTTAGAGCCACATTCATACAAACTGAACTCCACTGAAGTCAGCTCCGATAGCGTGTTAATATCAGCAGTTAGCAAGGAAGCAACTGCAAAGGGTTCGTCAGTGCTAGGTCTGTTCTGGAGCACCTAAAATCCCACTATATTTAAGTCTTATCTCAAAACATCGCCGTCAGGAGCTGGAAGCACGGGAAGCATTTGTTCTTTACGACAGACACAGGCGTTTCCATTCTCCCAACACTGCTGTGTCCTGGGCACCAGATGTCTGCCACCCCTGATACACAACTCACAGATAAAGTCAATTATACGGTACACGTCCTCAGGATCTAAGATGTTTGTGGATCTGATGGGTAGCAAAATGAATATACAGATTTAAATGAAATTCCTCTGAGAACACAATAAGCATCTACATCCAAGACCACATGTAACCCAGAACAAAAATATGATGTTCCATTTTTTTCCTAAAATAAAACAACAAATTTCAGAACTCAGCCAGAAACCACAAAAATGACACAAAAGAGGGTTAAAACTGAATAGGAGTCCAGCAAGCCAAGGACTGCAAAGGCCACATTCTGCTCCCAGCTATGCCAGTGTAAATACAAAAATCACTTCCCTGACCTCCGCATGCATCTCCCCACTGTTTGCTAGGTCGATTCGATACGTTCAGGCATCGAGTTCCCTAAGTCTCTGCAAACACCACCTTCAAAAAGCCCCGTTTCTGCACCACAGGCTATTACACTACGTGGTGAATGCCGCAGAGAAAACCTTTCCCTTACCATTTCTTCTGTGCACAAGAACAACGAAAGCCATTTTAATCAAAAAAATGTAAGTTTAATAGCTCTAACACACAACTACTATAAAAAGCTCTGGAGAGCTGAATGCCACAGCCCGCAGCCAGCACCCTCGGAGCCCCCCAGGGCTCCTCTCGGAGTTCCACCCTCATCCTTTTGTGCTGGCTGCAAACCCGCCGCAAGTTCATGGGGTCTTCAGCAAAATGCCAATGACCAATAAAACTCCAAACAGCTTCAGGTTTGGATGAAAACACCGCAGAGCTTAATCTTTAGTGGGTTTTTATATGCAAATTGCAGACAGGCCCTTGCAAGAGCTATACTAGAATGATTTGTAAACACTCACTTACTCCTCCCATCATACAAATAGTAGGAAATGAGATGGTTTTGAGTCATTTCTTGGGGGGGTTCTGAAGTCTTGTCCCTGCGTGCCAGGAAGTTCTTCAGTTGTGCTCCTTAGTTACGCGGGCTATAACCAGAGACGTGTTCTCCCATTATAGAAGGACTGGTTTCTCAGGCAAAATATGAAAAGAAAACCATAAGAAACAGTATTGACAGCTGCTGGGAGATTTAACATCTCAATGTTATTAATACATTCACTTCTCCACATTTATTATTTTTATAGCACTCCAAACACATCAGCAATTTCTAAGGAAAATATGGACATAGTGTTCTTGTCCCAGAGAGCTTACACCGTAACTTGCTAGGTTAAGGCTAATTGATATTGAAAATATGAAAGCTCAATAGCCTTCAAAACAGCAATTTTAACAGAAATCTCTCCACCAGGCTGTTTTTTAGTTTCCTTGGAGGGTGAGTTGAGACTGACTGTATTCATAACACGCTCCCACCACTCCTCACGAGCCCTTTTCTGGAATATGTCTTCCAGGTATACTCCATCAACCAGAGTTTGAGCCCTGTGGGCAGAGAGCTCTTTGTGAACCCTTTACAGTGTTTGGTGAGCAGCCCTGTTAGAGCTGATTTTATGTATCTGCAGTTTATTTACAGGCTGATCTTTCTAAAAAATCAATTATATACATGAAAAAACTCCCACTTTAACAGGATGTTCCATGAAACTCCAAAATGTGATGTAATGTATCTACATTTTATGGCTCTGAACTCATTCTTATTTACTTTATGTGTTCATAGAATTTATTCAGAGGTTGCTACAAATCTACAGGGGATAAAGCCTCCTCACTCAGCCAGTTCTCTAATTCAGGTATGTACTTTGTAACAGAATAATACTATATCAATTAGTGCATAATAGTGTAGATTTTTGTGGTGTTAAGTATACTGTATTTAATTTCAAAGCACAAAGCAGTTACTAAAGACTGGAGAGCAGAAAACAGGAAGATCTGCTAGTGCTGTTGAAATAAAAGAGATAGTAATAACCTAGAAATCACACAGTTAAAACAATTTGCCTATCTGCTACATTTAACGCCAACCACAGTTATTAAATCGAAAAAATCATTGAGTTGTCTTTCACCTCTCAACCCTTATTTACTGTTTGCATTTCTCTCAGTAGTGTCCTCTGTCTAATTTTCATTTCTGCTCACCTAATACATTCACTTCTTTACGGTGCATGGCCCGGGTTTGGACTCTACACACTCTACACAGCAACATGTATTTGATCAAAACAATCTGTTACCACTGCAATTTTTTTTTCCATGATGGAAACACTTATCTAAGCTTGTTTTTAGAAATGATAACTTGAGGGCCAAATTTAGAATTGGCATTACCCTTTCAAAACAAAAAAAGGGAAAAGCCAGGTTTTACCCTCCCTTGAATTCAACAACAACCCCTGGCAAGACCTCAATCATTGCACAGAGCCAGACATTTTCACCCAGATAATCTTTCAGGCATCAAAAGAAAAATACTTCACGAAGATATCTTAAATTATGTACTCACCCTTAGATCTCTATTTAAATTCCATTCTTTTCCCTCCCAAGGTGATGCCAGTTTGCTCTTAACCTTTCTGCCATATTGTGCAACTGAGACAAACTTTTCTTGCAGGGTCAAAGACTGTTCTGATTCTTTCTTACCCTGGTTGGTCCAAAGGTTACCATTTCACAAAGTATCCTAAGGACATTTTCACTCCCAAGAAATATTTTGACGACAAGATTATTTTTAACTCTGCTAAGCTCTGCTGAGTGTAAAATGTGACACAGGGTGCTCAGCAGCCCTGGGGAACGCAGCGATCGGGGGGGTTTGTTTTCTTTACACCATAACAGCAATCCGAACCTTCCAGCAGCACAACCCTGTACGCACAGTACGCGATGTACATCTCATTAGAAACCTAAAGGGTCACCAGATAGGTGAAAAATGTACTTAAAACCTGCCAGCTGCTAACTAGAGGCAGCAGGTTGCTGCCTGGTGTTGGGCGGGCTCTGCACACCCGTGACTGCTGCTGCCTCATACTCGGCTTTCCACGTGTGGACCGACCAGAGAAGGTCTGGCCAACAGGTCAACCAGCCCATGATGACTGCAGTCTGCTCTGGGACGGTGCCTCCAGGTGCTCTCCCTGCCTTCCCCTGCTTGAAGTATTGGAAGTGACTTAACCGGGACAAGAAACGGGACAAGACCACTCATGAGCCCGTAATACATCCCAGAAAAAGCACACCGGAGATAAGATGAAAGACGGGAGAGGGCAGGGCCAGAGGAGTGGAAGGCTGGCGTCAGTTCCCAGCCCCGGCCATGAGCAAGACCGCACGATGGTGCTGGGACAGGGGAGCGAGGCTGCCAGGAGCACACAGACACTGAAAAACACCTCCACGGGCAGCAACGCAAGCTCTGGCATGGTGTATTTGCAGAGCAGCTGAGGGAGCATTTGCACACATTTGCTATCGAAGCAACATTTTTCCCTTCTAACTACAAAAACAATGTAGGTTACAGCAGAGGCTGCCCCTCACCAACTCGTGCTCCATCCCGGAGGCATTTTATGTTGCTCTCCTCAGTGTCCTAAACCAGGACAGCAGAGACCGTTCCAAATGTGGCTTTCATTTTATGCTAGAATAGCTTCCATTAATGTGATAAGCTCTGTACCTTATGATATTCAAAGCGGAAGCCCAGATCTTGTTTGCTTTTTAAACATCACCAGCCACCACACGTTTTATCTTCGCGTACTTCCCAGTGCATGTCCAAATGTGCCATCCGCCCGCCACTTATTAATGTTTCAAGAGTCTTCCTTAAAACATACAAGAGATTTAGGAAGGATTTCATTCCAGGAGTCTTCTGACTGTTCTGTGCAGGCAGAGAGAGTACTTTTATTTCATAGACTGGATTTAATCTACAGAAACATACTGCATCTGTTTCAAAATATCCCTTCTAAAGCCGCTATGAAAAGCAGTGCCAGAATGTGCTCATTTCTCTTTAAGGAGGAAACCTAATTTGGATTTCTTGATCCAGATCATCTTAACACCCAGGCTCAATTTTGCTTGCTAAAGCAATCTACAGGCTCCAAGTAATATCAATTTAATCTGCAAGGCTTCTTGCGTGGGCTGGATGGGTCCAGCATGTCTTTGTTAGAGGCTCCACACCGTGTGTCAGCAGCGTCTGGTGCAGATTGCAGATCTCAGGCATGGTGCTCATGGCACTCCATGGGCAAGATGTTTCTTGAATTTCTGATCTGTTTTGGATTTTTCCCTAGGATATCCCTGTAGCTCATTGGATCAGAGATTTATGGCTGGTCCATCACCTCAGGTTAATTATTTCGGAGTTGTAGCAGTTTCTTATGGATCCATTTGTGGCAGCTTACCGCATTTGACAACATATACTGCAGGTCCAATTCTCCTTTTACATGGTCATAAACCAAGAGCCACCTCTTCAGTTAATCAAGTTATTCTGGCATAATATTTACACATATGGAAGTCAGGAACCACTCCAATATCCGCTAAGATTTGGGATCCACCTCCTTCACCCTCAATGATTACTCAAAGCGCATGATTTTTTTTTTTTCTAAGAGCTAATTAATAATTTGCCTTTTGATTGTACCCAAAGAGAAGGACTATTATAAAAAACAAATGATCTTCCTCAGTTTCAGGCTTGTCTGTTAAAGTCCCAGGCCCTCCTGAGAGTCAGGAGGGGATTTTGCCATCAACTGAAAGAAAGAAAAAGAATCAGACCTCAGTACTTATAAAGGAACATTTTGATCAATTGGCACACTCAAAGTCCCAATATGCAGCTGACCTGGGGAAAAATGAGAGTGACGGTAAGTTTAAAGTTTAAATATTCAATCAGACCAGTGAAGCCATTTCTCCAGGGCACAACTTTTAGGCTACTTTGATGAATGCTGCAGAGAGAGCAGGTGGCAAAATGTGACGGACATCAACTTTTTTTTTGTCTCATTTTCTCCATGAACTTAGTCATCAGAAGAAGTGCCTGGCAAAACGCGGAAGAAGAAATCACTGGACACCGCGAAGAGCAGCACAAACCTCCTCCTATATCCGCGCCTAATGTTCCCACACCGCAACGCGGACTCGCTGACTGCAAAACTGGAGACCACGACACAAGGGTGACTGGCGTGAAGTGAGCATGAGAGAGGTGTGCTGGTGGGCTGGGGCACTGGGACGTTCCCAGTGCTGCCAGACCATTCCCACTACATGAACAAGCAGCCATGAGATTCATCACATGGTTATATTTAATCCTATTTTTCTTTTTCTCGCATGCTTATCTAGATACTGGTACTGCTTCCTCCTCAGCTCAGTTGCTTCCCAAGGCATCTGTTTAAACTTGCAAAGAAGTTCTCACCAAATAATAGTTGCATTGAACAGGAAACCATTTTGTCACATTTTCCCAAAGTCTTAGTGGCTCCTTTTTCCCCTATAAACCCACATCCCACATGTGGAGCCATCCTGCTAGGCTTCTGCACTGTTTCAGCTCTAAAAGATAACCCACTGAGGGCAGAATTTGCGAAGTTTTATATCAACTGCGTGACCTCTTGTCAGGGAGCGCTCGCTCCAAACAGAAAGCTGGCAGCTCCAGCAGGCTTGGCTTTGGACCTTCTCACTTCACAGCAAACCTCAAATTTCATATCTGGAAATCAAACCTCAGCTGCGTGTTGGCTGGAGCACTGCGACAAAAACAAGGTTTTTTTCTCAAAGCCTGCACTCGGCTCAGAAAAGGACAGTGTTTTGGCTTCAAGGCCTTGGAAAAACAGAGTTCAGTTTTTCCATTCTGTCACTATTCTAGCGAAACCCTGCAGGTAAATAAGTCTCACTTGTTTACACTGACGCCTCTTGGAGACACTTGGGAAGACTGAATAATGGCTAGATCATAACCAGGCAGGTATCTCATAAGATAGGGCTTATTTGTATTGCTCAAATGTATGTCTGCAGAAACAGGTATTTGAAAGAATTTTACTTACTTTATGACCCTCCAACAGACAGGCAGGTACCTGGAAGGAAACGCTCCACAGTAAAACCCAGCTTTAATAAAATGCTTTTCCCCCAGAGGGCTCAAGCACCTGCACGAAGCAAGCTGCTGTCATCGCCACCCTGTCACCGGGTCGTGACTTGTTCGCGGCAGGGAGAGAAGGCTTGACCAAGACCCAACATTTCTTCAATCCACACGTAATATCCATTAGGCTGTAAGACCTTGACAGGAGTTTGATACATAGCTTTAAGTCATACACGGTTTATGCAAGCATAAATTACAAATAAATGATTTAAAACAGAAACATCCGGAAGAGAAATGGAACGTAAAGCAGGCAATGAGCATGGGCTCACTGCAGAAAGCAACACGACCTACGAGGAAGTAGCAAATGCCACTAACTTTACGTGGAATTTAAGCTAGTTATTTACATTGGGTACGTGCTGGATTCTTATTCCAGCTTTTGACTCAGTACAAGACAAGGTATATGACATTTTTCTAATCTAAAGGAGATCGTGACTTCTCAAATGTAGTGCATGGCCAGTGGTCCCAAGTGTGCTGCTGTTGAAGATTATATAAAAGCAGAGAATATGCGTCCTTATATTCTTTAATACTATTAAGGACACTATCATTAAATGAGAGAATATCCTCAAGGCTGCAAAATTCTCAGGGAGCAGAGTACAGGAGCTGACACCTGGACATGGGATTTGTCTCCTTGGTTATTAGAGCTGGCTGAACTGTTTTAACAGACAGATATCCAATTTAATTACATAGTAGACAAAACACTTTTGATTACTATTCAGCCAGCCAAAATTAATGAATCTCTAAGTCCTACTTCCATCATAAAATGTTTCTACCCTCTAGTCTTTATCTCTTTTGTTTTCCAAGCTCTTCTGCAATCCACCTCTCTCAAGAAAGATGTTTACTGCTGTACTAACTTGCATGACTTTTTTTATGATGATGATGCCCCTTAAACTCATTTCCACAGTTCTTGATTTGATTCTTGGGTCACGAGGGAAAGCATTTGAGTCAGAAAATAATTCTAATAAAGCACTAAGATTCTGACTTTCTCATACACTGTTTAAAACAGAGTCCATTTAAAAGCAGAGCCCTGCAGTAAAACCCTGTTGACTTTGAATTCCACACACCAGACATTAGCTTCTGATCCATTTGGCATCTGTACACTTTTTAACCATTATTTTTTCTTTTTCCACAGCAAACAGATGACTTATTGAAATCGGATTTATTTTAACCACATAGTTCATCCTGATGAAATTGGCTAGTTTACTAAATAATTTTCTGCTCTGCTGTATATACGCCTTACTTTCTGAATACAGGCAATGATCTAAAAGCAAATCACAGAGCAGACAATATTTTGTATTCCTGGTTCTGCCATAGAATAGTGGGAGGAAGTTCGGAAAGCAGAGTTTCTCAATTTCCATGGAGGCAAGCTGGAAGCAATTCCACTGAAGCCCACAGCGCTACGTTACTGTCAGTGATTGTTTCTCTGTGCAATAAAGCCGCTCTCTAGACCACTCTGCAGCGAGCAAGACAGGAAGAGATGAAGTTATGAACCCTTATCAGTTTGTTCAGTACCTGCAGCTATGCAAGGCTGCATTTCCAGGGCTAAGCACATACGGCTTTCCCAGCTCAGAGCAAGCCAACCTCGCCGCACACCTACAGCCCCAAACATAGCTCCTTCCAGCTGAAGGCAAAGAATAATCCCCCGAGATTAAGTATTAAACTGTCAGATCCTTACAGTGAGATGCAAACACGAGCCCTGCACCAAGGTGCTGATGAATGTATGGTTCGAACCCAAAGCTATTTATCCAATTCTTGCAGCACAAGAAATGAAACTAGGAATATTTTGTTGCCACTAACTTCTCTAAAAAAATCGGGCTTCTATCCTCCCCTTTTCCCAGCAACCTAAATTTTACAAAATCCTTATCATATTTCTGTTAAGACAGGGTTTAAAACTATGTGAAAGGCCTGCTTGGCCAGCCATAGTAATTAAAAAAGCCGTTCTCACCTATTTAACTTGTAAAGGCTATGGAAGAGCAGTGTGCTCAGATTTTCTTAGAACTCCACTTACTCAAAAGTAGAGGGCAAATCCTGCTTTGAAGCCAATGCAACTAGTGCTCTTTTTTATTCACAAGCCCTTGTTTTCAAATAGAGCACTTTGGGGAATAAATGTTTTACTTGAATTAATTGCTTTTCCTGGTTGGGGAAAAACAAACAAACAGGTTTATTCATTTAGAGAACTTGGCAGCTGCAGATTGCCAGTTCCTTTTTTGGAATAGGTATTTGACGAAGAATGTCAACCCACAAATTCAGTAAACATATGGGATTTACAAGTTAATCCAATAAGGCCATTATGCTGATGCTCCAGAGGACTAGTCGTCATCAGGAGGGGAAAGGACAACACTAATTCTAAAAGGATTTCCCTAAAGCCATTTTCACATCGGGAAGTCAAGAGCAAATTTCCCTTTTAGTAGTGTTGGTTTGGGAGAGGGGATTAAGATAGCCATAGAGACAACAGAAATATGTTTGTGCCCATGAAAGCATGTTTCAAATTACACATCTGAGCTTTAAGAAAAACTAAACAGTCTTTATCCACATTTGCCATTTTTTACACTACAGTGACTGAAAATAGGAGACAATGTCCCTTAAGATCACCTATTAAGGGCCAGAGTGGCCATCCTTGACTCATACTAATTTTAGCAGCTGTTTTTATAAGGATGATTAACTCAAAAATTGGTCTGTTACTAACATCCATCAAACAACCAATGTAATTAATGAATTTGGGAATACCCAAATTCTTGGGGAAATAAGTAGTAACACTAAACCCTTCAGTTCCCTAGGTTGCATGAACCACTTTGAATTGGTATTTACATTTATCCTCTGCATCAACTGCCTCTATCCTACCGACTATCCTCTGTTCCAACTACCAATGTAAACTACGCAACTGGTAGCTTCACTGTCAAAGGACTGGATCTATTATAATTTACAAGAGTTTAAATAAGAAGTAGCTGCCGAGAGTCATTGAAGCTGCACAGGAATAAGAGAAGAGTCAGGTCTTCATGAGCAGCTCCCTCTCTACACTCCAGCATAGGCAAATCTGCCCAAAATGCAAACATATTTCTGCGCTCCTTAACGGGATCAGCCACTGAACTGAACAACCTCAACAAACAATTACAGTCATTATATTGCATATATACAGAGACTAAAAAGCACGTAGAGAAACACTTTTCGCCTCTGTCCTATGAATTTTTGGATAAGGCAGGCTAAATTCCCGGTTGACACAACCCAAAAATTGCTTAAAATATTTATATGACATTGCCCTCTAGAGGAAACTGAGAAAAATCTACGGTTTAGCAGCACTTTTCTACAGGTGAAAATATGAAGCATAGTTTTCAGCAGAACAATTAGTGTGTTAGAAACCACCTTCAGTGAGAACTTCTGACCCTGGTTTTTCTCTGTTTGTCTGCACTGTTTTCAAGAAGGCATTTCCCAGCCTCTTGCTCATATTCCTCATCTGGGCTCAGTGTTCAGACAGTACCACAAAGTTTACTGGTTACAAAACATCTCTATTTATCCCTTCACTACCAAAACAAAAATAGACCAGGCTATGAAAAATCTGCAGCACTTAGTAATCCTTCTGTTATTGTGGCACAAGGAGCAGCAGGTCAATGTATATGAGAATGAGAAGCAGGACATCACTGACTTTTGTTTCATCAAATAGTTAATCTGCTGGCCTGAACATAATCCGGTGACCAAGTAACGGACCAGGAAAACACAGTCAAAATAGTTGCTCTGTTCATCAACTCTTAATTTTGCTTTTTTTTTTTTTTTTTGGAAGACCATTCAGTCATCTATAATACCCACTAAGGAGAAGTGAATGGAATCATTTTAAGCAATAGAAGAGAGTCTCAGTTAGCAGCAGAAACAACAGTCTCCTTCGGTCAGATTTCAACAATTCTGTTGCATTGAAAAAGCTTGAACCCATATTCCATCTACCCCTCATTTCTCACAGATTCTCTTACTGAAGAGTCATCAGTCTGGCTGAGCTTCCTGAGTCTTCGATGCTCTAGGGTGAAGTTTGCTGCTAACAATCACATTTGCCCTGCTCTTGTCCTGTCTCAGTAGGTACAGTTTGATCTTCCTGAGCTGCCCCAAACTTTGTCACAGCGTAAACACTCCCTGCCATGCCTGCTAAGTTATCTTTTTACTGGTACTGGTCTATTAAAATGCATTTCCCTTTGGAGGCCCAGACGATCTTGCTGAGCATCATACGTTTCATCCAGAGAAAGCCACAAGATCGGTGAGTGATGTTAAAGAGCATGCAACTGATAGCCCTTCCCATCTTAGCCTACATCTGACAGAAAGGAGACAAAAAACTAAGTTTCAGGGAGCATGTAATACCGCTCTGAGCCTGGAGGCAAGTGTCACATGAGATAAGAAGAGCAATGAGTTTTCCACAGGAAAAAAAGGCACGGCCCAAAGCCACTCACCACAGCAGCTGTCGCTGGTGTTACATACCTGCCGCTCTGCTGTTCACACCTACATTTCTTATACTTGTCCTCTCACTTGTGCCCGTAGATGGCAGGTTCCCACTGATGAGCTGTCTGTCTAAGGCTGATGCTGAGCACAGCTTCTGCCTGTGGAACCACCTCCTGTTCATCATCCTTCAACCCTCCCCACTCCCATCCTTTCCAAGCCAGGCCTGATTCCCAGTGACAGGGGATAAGGAGGTTTTAAGCTGCCACCACAGTTAAAGCTTGTAGCTCTGGAGGGTCACAGCTCAGTCCCAGTGCACCTGGCAGGATCACAACCATCACACCAAAAGTGCACCCAAAGGTACACAAGGTTGGCAAGATACAATTGCATCCTTCTTGCAGAGCAGCCCCGAAATTCTTCTGAGAATGGGAACGCTGCTCTGCTTAGCCCAATGCTATGAGAAAAGACATTTCAGTGAAAACTGGAGAAGCTGTGCCTTTCTAGGACTCGTGGCATGTCAGTCAGTATGGGTGGAAAAGGACAACCGGACATGTATCTCGCTGCAGCCTGCTAACCTGGATCCAGTCACCTCCTCCTGCAAAAGCTCACTGCTCCTGCCTCACAGACATCATTCTTCAGCACACAGCCTGCTTTTTGTAAAACTTTGGACTCCCAGAATATGAAGAACAGTTCACATTTACAGATTCGAAGAGACGCTGTGAATGACTGCACATTGCAAATTGGTGTGTAAGGGCACAAGCATTATAGAAAGAGCAAGAATAATGGGCACAAAATGTTCCTTGCTCATGTTTTTGAACATCTATCTTTTTAATTATGGATGGTTGAAACACTGCGCTGTGCTAGCAAATGCACTGCTGGAGAGGCTGTGAAATTACCCGTCTGTGGCTGAAGGCCTCACCTACTCCTTGCCTGGGTGGTGGAAAAAAAGTGACCCTATTTTGTGCATTACGGCAGTTTGCCAATTAGTAGGTTCTGCTGCATCCTGACTGTGTTTCCAGATGACCTTAGAGCATGGGACGCTTGCAGCATGCAGGGCTAGAAATCCCACTTAAGACGGAAAGGGGCTCTTGCTGGCATTTTGGTGTCAGGGATAAATGACAAGGCACGAGGCTGAATTCACCAAACCAGACTATTCCCACAGCAGATCAGTGGGGAGGGCAGAGCTCCCTCCCAGACAGTGGGCTCGTGCTCTGTAATTACAGCATGGGCAGAACATCAGATTATATGGAGATGCACAGCCCTACGCTTGGCAACGAGGTACGGCCTTCTAAGCAGAGGTTTCATAGCTCAACGGAACAAAACAAAAAACACCAAATAAAAAAGTTCAAGACAACCCACTCTGTAAACGCTGAAGCTCTTACACCTCCTAAGGCAACACCACCAACCTCTGTATGAGTCTTTTCAAGCCTGATGCAATCCCTCTGAAAAGAAAGTGTGCAGAGCTGGGGCTGGGGAGCGTTTGCTGCAGACAACCCTGGGGATGTTGCCTAATTATTCACGTATTCCTTCTGGATCACACTTTCTACAGAGAGAGGTGAGCTCTGTTGATCAGTGGCAACAGTGTGTAGAAGGCAGTGACAAGCACATCACTCCCAAAATTTTGGAACAAACATGCAAACACATGTAGGACGAGAGCCGTTTAAATTAGCGGGAGGGTCTCCATCATATTTATGGTTGTTAGCTAAAACCGAGCTGAGGGAAAAGGCAAATACAAAGCAAGAACAAGGAGGAAGAGGGGTTTGGAAAGCCTGTTGAGGAGGCAGTTGTAGCGGTGGGATGCTGCAAATGACCTTCGCTGCCAGGGAACAGGCTTTGCCTCTGCAGAGGCTGGACTCGCGTACTGGGAGGTTGAGAGGGAAGGCAGGAACTAGAGAGTGTGGAGGGGAAATGGAGTGAACCCATGCTCAGATTAATACAGCACAGACGACAAACAAGCTAAATGATCTCTGCCGAGTCTGGGGATTAGTGACCTTCTACTTAAGTCTTTCGCTCTTGGGAGAGGATTTGGGATAAAGCTAATTTCTTCAAAGCAATTTATTTCTCAACACGTGTGGCTAAGTCTGCCCATACCTTTCCGGAAGACATAAAGGAAGGGAAGGAAACCATCTCATAGTTTCTTAGTCCTGTTACATTTTAAGGGTGGGTGAGGGCATTTAATATTCAGTATCAGAGCAAAATAAAGCAGCTATGCTTCAGAGGTGGCTCCATGCTCCAGCATACAAGGCTTTCAGAGCACAGCGAGACTCATGCTGTGTCTGAGAAACGGTAGACATTCACAGGCTTCCTCTCATTTTGCACAGGTCGAGCACACATTCACCATCTCCCTGCTCACAGAGGCTCAACTGGAGGAGAAACCCCCAGCCAAGACCCCTACGTGCTGCTCATTTTCCATCCTCAGGACTCACGCGCCAGACAGCTTGGAGGGCACATCGGTCTTTGCTGCCCATCCGTGCCCCTGATAATGAGCTGTGGGTCCCAGCCTCTGTGCCCCAATCCATCACTTTGCAGCATGAAGATTGTTAATATGGCAAAAATAGAACATAAAGGAAATAAATTCAACTCCACAAATAGATTGGGGGCATTTTTTAGGTCAGTTATGAGAAATCTATTCCCTGAGATTGTATTTGGGGGCTGTGCTCTCCAGGACCACTGTATTTGTTTTCCTCCGTGTAGTCAGTGCTGTTAATATTTTAACAAGGAGCTCCCACAGAAATGTTTGCCCCTTGGCCAAGGGCAAAGGGCCAGGATACATTTCCATTTGTTTTCCTATTAAAACAAAAATATTTTCTTAGAACATAACGAAGAGAAGGCCCTACAAACACCAGGCAAAACAGCTGCTTACACTGAGCAGCGCTTTGTGTTGGCAGCACTTTTGCTTTGGGAAGGAGGTGAGGAAACAAAGCAAAACAGTGCAATCGATCTGTGCAACCCGACATGCCCAGGAGGTGGAAGGGTGGTGAGAGAAAGCTTTCTGCAATGACCAGGGACAGTTTTCTTGGGGTGATTTTTCCCTGAGAAAAATCCTCTGCTGAGCAGCAAGTAAATCCACTATAACTTCCAGAGAAACACAAGTCCATCACAGGCACAGAAACCTGAAAACCTCCCCTTCCTCCGTACTGCATGCTTTCATATGCCCTGGTGCCTGACCCTACCAAAGAATGAATTTATTGCCAAACACTTAAGCTGAGGACCCCAGCTGATGAGCAGAGGGAGCACAGCCCAGGGCATGGTTTGTCACACCACAGACCTACGGATCAACTGAGGAGAAAATCACTACGGTCTGCAGGGCATCGTTTAAAAGTAAAGTTTGCTCACCGTTCTCAAAGCCTGCCATCCCCACATGCCAGCCAGAGCACCTGGAAGCGTTTTGAGCACCCCGCTGAGTAACACGGCGCTGCAAAATCCTGCAGATGCTCCAGAGACCACCATGGCCACCGAAGTGGCTGTGGCGAGCACAGCCACGCTCCTGCAGCGGCAGCATCTCATGGCATGGCAGGAAGTGGTGCCCCATGGAAAATACGAAATTGCGGCATTGCACTTTGATATCAAAGAGTGACTGCACTCAGGGGGAGTTTTTCATCCTGACAAGGAAAATTTTCTATTGTGGGGATAGGGGCAAAGCAGGTTATGATAAAAAAAATCATTCAGTTCAAACTTCTGGCAAAGGGAGAGCTCAATAAAAAGCACATTGAAACATCAGTTTTCAAACCACAGTGTCAAATTTTTGAGCAGCTCTACTCAGATGCAGCGAAAATCCCCATTCTCCATTCCCATCCCCTCTGCTGATGTATGGCACTGCATCTCCTTCCACCCAGAGCTCCCAGCAAGGATGCAAAGAAGAAGAGCACCCTCCTGAAGACCACTGTTCAGAGCAGAGTTTGGCTCTGAATACAGCCAGGGACCGCATATTGCGTTTCCAGCACCAGCAAGGGCTGTTTCAATACAGGACCTAAGGTTTCATCCAAGTGAGCAGATGGCCTGACACTGTTATTGACAGCCACAAGCAAGCAGCACAAAGTGCTTTCCGCATTTTGACACCAGTAATTTGGTTAGAAGCTCAGTATCACGCTCTGTAATCAGCTGCTAACACTTGCAGAGAAGCAGGACTGTGTTTAGGATGTCCACACGTTGTGCAACTACTAAGAATAGCACTGGCCTGTTATGAGGAGCAGGACATTACCTTCATACTCACAGCTGTCCTGGAGCATGTTAGATGTGACATGCAGAAGCAGCAAGCACTCAGGAAAGTCCTCAGCTCTGCTGGAAACCCCTAACTTAGGTAAGGTCCAAGCTTCATTTTCAGTACAGACACTTTAAAGCTCGTTCTCCACTGCATGTCTGATTTCTGAAGATCTTTCTCAGCATCTTCAAGGATAAACTGATTTTCCCTGACATTCGGCATGCCATATCTCATGCTGGGGAGGAGTCCTAGCAAGTCCCCCAGGACACTGGCTGAGGAGGAGAGACTAAGAAAAGGCCATGCAAAGGTACGGCTGTCAAAACATTTCTCTGTTCGTTTGTTGGAAGCTACTCCACGCTGTCGATCAAAAAGAAAGCAGCCAGTCCTCGGACTGTATTTCCACACATGGCAATGTTTGGCCATTTCTGGAGATGGGAAACACGATATTTTGAAGCAGTGGTTGGGTTTCCTCAATGACAAAATGATAATAATATCTCATGTTTATACCACACTGTCATCACTTGAAATGTATCCTACTTTCCTTTCTTCAAAAACAGTTTGAATTTGGAAATGTGTTCAGCAGTGATTTTAAAGATTAGATGTACATAGTAGCTGTGTCCAACATTGCAGCTATGCTTGATGAAAGTCATGATCAAATATTTCAAAGTGAATGATATTCATGACAAAATAATTCTTTTGCAATCCTCCCAGGACTTGCTCAATGAAGCCTCATTCAGTCATGCTCAAGAAAGGAAGGATTCATCTGTCATCTGCAAAAATACTAACAGCCTCCCTCCAGTGAATGAGTAATAGCCAAAAATGAGAGGAGTAGTTCCAAAATACATAGGAAGTTGTTGTCTGGGGAAAAATAACCCATGTGTTTTGGAGATAGTTATATAGGCAGAAGATAAATAAATACGCAGAGTTTTGACTAACCTTTATTCAGCACTCCAATACAGCTCATTTCTCTGCAATTGTATTTGATAGACACACACAATTTGCTAACTCTGAAGAGAGCAATAATTTTCCCTCAGTCACTAACATCACCAAAAATGCCACCACCTACATCATTCCTCTCTAATATAATAATACTCTGTTAAGCAAAGACCTTTGACGATTATACTACTGCATAGTGTTTCCCTAAGTGAAAAGAACCAAAAAAGAAACAAGCTCAGCAATAATCAACCTGTTTCTACTGTTTTCATGGCAATCAGGTGGAATTTAAATAAATAACGTTTTTTAAGAAGTCAAATGAGATTCAACTTCCCAAGCAGGGAGTGACAGATGACTGGTACCCTCCAGGACATGGCACGCTGCTCTTCTGCGTGGTGCCTGACCCTGTCACTGCTCTGGGAGCTGAGGACCTGTAGGCACAGCAGCTGCCCCAAGAGCCCTCCACAAGGAACAACTTGTGCCTTCCCTGCACAGCGATCGCAAAAGACAGGCTGGTTGAGGTGCAAAGCCGTTACCGATTGTGGAAGAAAAAAGAAATGGATAGTTTGATTCTAAACTCCAAGCTGCTTGAATACAAAAAAATAAAATAAAATAAAATAAATCTTACTTTCTGAGGGTTTTTTAAGCCAATCTGTCCAGGGCTGCCCAATCTGTTACAGCTCCAGCCACCTGTCCCCACGACCTCTAGAGACTGACCGCCTCCATAGGAGGGCCAGCAGAAGGGACCACATGCCTCTACCTGTCCACTCCTGTTGTCCAGCATACTGACTTAGCCGCTTGGTACGTGGTAGGATGGAGCTGGAGATGACCTGAAGCCTGTGTACACGCTCACATTTCTGCCAACACTGCTCACATTCCCGCTCAACCCCCAGGAAAGACACAGAATCGTGAGACCTTCTGCTCAGTGCCTAGGGTCCTCAAGTACGTGCCAAATTCCCCACTGTTATGAAAAGAAATCAGGAAACTCCCTAAAACACCAGTGTCAACCACAACACACTCACCAGGCAAGATGGGGCTGCCCTGGCACACCTGGTGGGCGAGGAATAAATCAGTGCTTTCTCCTGCCCAATCCAGCCCAGTGCTTCAGGAGCTACAGGCAGAATTTTAACTTTGCTGATCATGCACAGGCTGTGCAAAGTACATCACACTGCGAATCACACACTTCGTATCGACCTGGAAGAGTTTCTCACCCAGCCAGAGAGTGATTAGGCAGATGGAAATTGAGCCAGGGCTACCAGGTATCTCCATTCAGTGTGCTGTCCTGCCCCGACAGCTTGAAGAACCACATGCAAAAGCCTCTGCTACTGCCACCATAGCTGTAATACGGAAATACTCTAGGGTAGCTGCTGCTTTGAAACAGGCTTCCCAAAAGGCAAACTGATGTTGCCTTTCAGCCTATTATAAACCTACGCAGAATTGTCCCTGTTTTGAGCACCCCAGCGGAGAAATCTACCGAAGGACCCCCAAAGCATCCTGGAGCAGATCAGAGGAACAAGGTGGTACGTGGGGTTGGGGCTACCAGCCAGCTCCCAGAGAAGTAAAACCAAGCTCTCCAAACTGAGAGCATCCTCAAGGTCCCAAACTGTCATCCATCAACAGCACCTTTGTCAAATAGCAGTTGACAGTAAGTTAGGCAAGGATGCTTCGGATGCTGAAAACAAATCAGGTTTTGAGTAAGAGATGTCCTAAATTTTGGCCTAAATTGGATGTAGAGAACTCTAAAGCAGGATATTAAGAACAACGATGCTGGCCTCATACCACCAAAAAGTAGGAACTCTGCCTTTATAAAGGCAAAAAATATCTCAGCTAGGGAAAATGGAGCACATGGTTCTCATTAGCAACAGCCACAGCTTGCTGGTCTAATAACAGAGCTTTCAGAAAGGAACAAACCCAAAATGAAGCCTTCAGGGATAGGATAATAAGAACAGATATCTAAAGACTTTGGACTCCATTGGGTATTATCTTTCTTTTTGCATTAACAACAAGATAACATTATTGCAGGCCTCTGCAACCAATTCTCTTGGATTTTAGGAACAGACATTGGCAAAGGGGAAGCAGCACACTAACTACTTTTTGCCACAAAACCTCTCAAATCTGGAGGTGCAACTGATCAGCTAGCTTACAGTCACAGTGCCAATGTTTAAACACTCATTGAGTTACAGGCTTGAACTTACAGAGGGCTGTTATTACACCTGCAAAGCCACAGCAGGGTTCGCCTTCCCAGCACTCACAGATGGAGGAATCACCGCTTTTATTCTTCCACATGGCAGGATCAGGAGCAATGGTCACCCCAAACCGCAGCTGCAGATCCACTCGCAGGGCTGGAGGATGTTCGCTGCCCGTTGGGAGCAACGGCTGTGCATTTTGCAGGACTATAACTTGCAGGCATTACCAAGGCTGCTGTGGCTTTGCAAGCCTGACAACTGAAGCAGCAGATAAATAACCAATGAGTCTTCTCAGTGTGAGCGAGTCTACCAGTCCACAAAGAGCAAAGCTGGGCCATAACTGATTTGACAGCATGCAGCAATTGAAAGAAAAAGAGAAAGAATAATCTGTATCATTGCAAGAACCTTCATTTCTGATTTGAACTCTTGAAGGTTGCAGGTTTTCTGGGACAGGAGACAGCAAAAGAGAGCAAATGAAAGAAAATCAAAGGGAATTTATTAAAATAAATTTGTTTCGACCTGGTAAACACAAAAACGTCTTGCTTCAAAAAAGCCTCAGACAACATTTAGCTGTCAAAAAAGCTTTCCTCAATTCAAATGATTCAAGAAAAATAAGATGCACCAGCAAAAAATTTTCCAGTGCTGCTGAGTCTGTGTTCATTTTTAGTTGGAAAAAAAAAAAAAAAAAGGTTTATCCAAACCCAGGAAGAATCCTGCTTTAGTGGAGACCCTCTGATGCTTACGATGCACTATTTTGTTGACACAATGACCCCTCAAACATTTCCAGTGGATGTGCAAGTAGTAGATGTAGGCTAGTTATTGATTTGCTTTTCTTACTTAATTTCTGCAGATCCCTAAGAAGGAACACACAGCTCTCCCAGAGGCTACAAAGCAAAGGTCTAAACCTCTGCTCTCAGACTCAGATCAGCACCAGTCGCGACCTGCACCACATGTCGCGAGAGCCACGCAGCAGCGGCTGCTCTTCCACCCTTACCTTGCGCCAGTGACGTCCACGCCGACCATCAGCTGTCCATTCAGAGAGAGGATTTCGTCTTTCAGGCGCACCCTCCCACACTTTCCAGCCGGGCTGTTTTTCTTCAAGTCCGTCACCCAGATGCACCCAACATCGAGCACCGGCCCCTTATGCCCCTTTCTCTTCTTTCCGCCCCGCCGCTTCTCCCCATAGTCCCCCAGGGCGGGGATGTTCCCAAAGCTCAAACCCAGAACCTCAGTTTTCCGCATCTCCTGGGCCAGGTAGACGGTGCAGATCTCCGTATCTGAAGCCCCGCTGCCCGCTGCCTGCAGTTTGCTCTCGTCCACCGAGAAGTTGAGCTGAATGTACTCACTCAGCTTTTGGACAGCCGCACGGCACAGCCTCTGCTCGGCACCCTCGGCCCCCTCCCGCCGGCTGTTCTGCAGCCACTGCCACAGGAGGGGGAGGAAGATCCCCGCGTTGTCCTGCGTGATGGGCATTGCTGTCCCCGGGCATCCCCTCATCGGCTCCCCAGGCCTTCGCTCGGCCGCCCGCTGCGGCCCCCTGCGCCCTCTGGGGCCATGCCGGGGCCGGGGTGGATGCCCAAAGCAAGCCCCATGTCGTCACACAGGGACAGTTTTCGGGCTCTCTTCGACCACCAGCACAGCCAAGGCAGGATGTTTCGTGTGGCCACGCCACTGCTGACCCCACAGAGAGGTCGGTGGATGAAGCAGCGGGGAGCTTCTCTGTCTGCCTACGCCTTGCCGTTGGGGTCCCTGCTCCACCGGGAATGACGTCTCCTTCCCACCACAGTCACCGCAGCAGCTTGTCCTGCAAGGGGGAAACAGCACAGTTAGGAGTGCCAAAAATGCTGCAGGCGCCCAGCAGCCCCAGCCCAGCATCCCACCCGGGACAGGAGCCCAAAGCCAGGCTCGCGCAGCCGAAGCCGCTCTCCTTCTGCAATTTACCACTTGAGGGCACCAACTGCTCTTCTCAGCAAGGGAATAAAAGGTCACCATTAGCTGCCGACCTCCCCGGCAAGACAGAGAATCGACAGTCCTACAGACAGTCCAACAAAATCTGTTCCGCCAAGGGGGCACGGCGCAACATTGGTCTCACCATCATCTGAAGCTGGCTGATGCTGAATGACACACGGAGGGGTCTTTCTCTCACTGGCAGTGGTGGCTTACAACCAGCTACACCTACCCAGCACATAAAGTGTCTAAGGGACGTGGCTACGCACTTGCCCAGGACAAGAAGAGCCGTGTGGGTGAATTCCCGTGTTTCCACATGGTTTGGAGAGGGACAGGCAGCCAGGAGGTAGCCAGAGCTTGGGGTTAGCAAGCAAGAGGGTAAGAAATGTTTTTTTTTCCAGGATTATTAGGAACTATGAAACAAGGAAAAACCTTGATATGAGTCAAGTCTGGCTGACCGGTTTGTTTTCAGGAGTGCTATTCTAGCAGCGTATGCTGTTCAGCGACCTATGCTCCTGGCAGGTAGAAGAAATCAACAGCTTCAAGCCAGCGGACTGCAGGTCTCGCAGGTGGAACACGCTGCTGCCCTGTGAGGTGGATGCAGGGCTTGAGTTGGGCAGAATAGCCTGTAGCGCCAGTCCACGACCCCAAGTGCATGAGTCTTTGTAAGACAGACCCTTACAAGATGCTGCAGTCCAAAAGCTGGATCCAAAGTTTTGCTGAAATGCTGCCGAGGTCTGCCTGCCTCTCTGGCCATGTGGCACCACCTAGACAGACAGGAGCAGTGGCCCAAAAAGGCTCAGGCAGGGACAGGGACAACACATCAGGGCCATGTGTGATGCTCCTAAGAGGGCCCTGCTGTCTTCAGCCACAGTGTGAGGTTACACCAACAGCTGAACAAGAATGGACACTACCTCAGGGAAGGAGGAACTGGCCCTTTGCTTAATGAGAGGGACTTCTGAGCTAGGCTCAGGGTAGGATACATGAGGGGACAAAAACCAGAGGAAAGAATAATGACAGAAACAGCCTGGGCATAGGTCTAAACAGCAGGGGTGAAACTACAGTCGCAGATGGACCCGGAAACACAGTTAAGCACTCTGAGTATCTTAGACATCTAATGCAACATTGGTGAATATATTGCTTTTAACACAGGACTTCGGTCTTAATTAAAATCTCAGATATAAGACTAAAGTGGGCACAATAAATCTCCCAAACCAAGGAGGATGAATGGGTCAGGCTAGCTGACAACAACTGACTCGATGGTAATGGGAGACTACAAGCATGAGATATTTGCTAGGAAAGCAAGGCAGTAGAAGACATAGCATCCTGGTGCCTTAGGAGCAATATTCTCGCATAACTGATAGGCCAAGTAATCAGTGGGGAAGTGCCTCCAGAGAAGGATGTGTTGGGGGTAAGAAGATGGAAGGAAACTTATGTAGAAGTGACTGTGAAATGATGAAATCTGCCATACACGAGGGATTGGGAACAGCAGAATAGAAATGCCTGGCTTCTGTACCTTAGGAAAGGAAAAAAAAAAAAAAATCTGCTAGGCCAGATTTCATGCAGTGAAGTTTAAAGGAAAAGAAATCAAGGTGAGCTGTATTTTCTCGAAGAAACAATATTTCATGCTCAAAAGGCACAGGCACAATAAAATTTCAATGCAAAAGAAGGATCAGAAGACTTGGCAGCATCATGAGCTCTATGTTTACCTCAAAGACAAGAAGAAAGAACACTAAAAGGTTACTGAGCAGGAATTAAAAAAAAAAAGTTTGAACATAGGCAGAAATATTAGGAACATCAGGGCATAAAAATGAAATGAAACTTGCAAAAGATTAAAGAAATAGTTTTTATTACCCTTTTTATATATTAATACCAAGAAGGCAGTCTGAAAAAAGTGTTGCTCAAATAGAGGGAAAGTTATTGAAAAGTGACACCAAAAGAGGCAATGTTGGTTTGATTTTTGCTTTAGTCCTTGTTAAAATCACCTACTATGCACAGGGGATTGGTACAGTTAGTACTATGACACATTATCACTACAAAGGTATACTGTCCCTGTTCCAGGGTGAGATCAGTCCTCTGCCCAAGTCAGACACTTCCAGACCAACAGGGTGGGAGGGTGGGACAAACCCTAGAGAAGTGGCTGAAGCAATCTCAGATACCTCCCTTCTGGTCACCTGTGACAGCTCAGACAGGGAAGGTGCCAAAGTCAGGAAAAAGGCAAAGGCAGTGCCTGTCTTCAAGGGCAGAAAGGGAAGCAGCAAAAGGATGCTGTATCAGTCAGTATAGCTTCAATCCTCTAAAAAACTCCGAAGCAATCAAAGAAACAGTTTGCATGTCCGTAGAAGATAACAAAAATATCAGCAGCAGCAGATATAGAAGAAAAAAAAAATATCAAACCAAATTAATTTCTTTTCATAATAGAGAAGTTGTTAGATGTCATTTATCTGGGCTCTATTATAGCTTTTGACACCGTCTCAGACAACTTTCTCATAAATAAACTACAGAAACATGATTAAATGAGACTACTATAAAGCCATACCCAGTGAGTAGTTATTAATGGTATGCTGTGAAAACAGAAGGACACTGTGAGCAGAGCTCTGCTGGATCTATATAGCCTAGTTCTGCTCAGCATATTCATTAGTGACCTGGACGATAAAAGACAGTGCACTTATTAAATCTGCAGACTACATGAAGCTGGGAGTGACTGCAGACACATTGGAGAACAGGATTAGAATCCAAAATGATCTTGGCAAAAATTTAAAAAAGAAAGGTACTCTAAAAATTGGGATAAAGTTCAACAATAACAAGTACAAAGTACTACAAAAGGAAAACTGCAGACAGATAGGGCTGGCTAGGCAGCAAATCTTTGGGAAGAGATGCAGGGTTTATAAAGAATCATACATGTCAATACAGTCTGGCTGTTGTGGGGAAAAAATGGTCACTGTCCCAGGGACAAGTGACAAAAGGGACAAAGCCTGTCAGGCTGTGAGGTGTCTCTGCAGCCTCACGGAGGGCTGGGAAGGTCTCAGCAGCAAAACTGCCCAGTTGGAGCAGAGCACTGACATGACTATCAGTCTAGAAAATGTGACTCACTAGGAAACACTCAAGAAATTAGGGCCAGCTAGTCTAAAAAGGAGAAATCATTGCAGGTAGGGTGTAAGAACGCAAGTTAAAAGTCCTCAGGTACCTAAAAACGCCCCAAAATTACAAGGGGGAAAAGAGCAGTCTATTCCCCTTGCCCAGATGGAGCAATGGATATGAATTACATCAGGGTAGATTTAGGTTAGTGGTTAGGTAACACTGATGAAAAATGCCAAACCACCAGAGCACACTGCCTTGGGTGACTGGAGTCTCCATGACTCCCGGTCCTTGAGGTGGGTTACACGAATACCTGCCAGGAGCAAGGGTTAGAGCCAATCCTGTCTTGGGCTGTGGGACAGACTGGATGTTTCCCTTTCAGTCTCTCCTACATTTTTCCTTCCAGCATCATTTTCTGTCTTAGTGAGAGCAGCGTGATAGTTCATATAATGGGTAACATCCAGCGAGTTATAACAACACCCTTACGATTGCTTCAATGGCAAACATCAATACGGCCTCCAGTAACCACACAGGGTTCAAAACCATTCAGACTCTAGAGGTGATCAGACCAGCTTACTCTTTGAAGACATATTTGACCTAATAATTTAAGGAGTTTTCCTCTTAGCTGGTTAATTCTGACACTGGGCAGACGTGCTATGGGCAGCTCTTTGCAAACTGTCCCCAGAGCAAAGGCGCTGTGCCCGTGCCTGCCAAATTAGGGACCCCTTAAAAGCAGCTCATGGTTTTAGCTCCAGAGCCTCCCAAACCCCTGGGTGTTGGCCAAAGGCACAACTCAACACTGACTTCAGCTTCAGTGCTGCAGTTAGCTGGGGAGCACGGGGCATTCAGGGGCATCTGCATCTCACACAAGGCTCATCCGTCGTTCACTCAGTGGCATTGCTGGAGGACTCTCCCCACACATTCCTCCTGAGATGGAGGATGATGAAAAAAAGGGCCCACTCCACATCTCCAGAGGCAGGTAGGTTTCAAAGCACCATTCCTCCACCCCGCGGCGGGTTGCCTGTCTATGCCCCTGAGCTCAGTGTAGAGCCATGGCAGACACGATAATCGTGTAGATAATTATACAGTACTTTCAAGGGATTTCATCTTCTCAAACTAAACCTTCTGGCTTTGGAAAAAAGACTCTGACAAGCAGAGATAGGAAACACTCCTTCCAGATGAAATACACAGCGCAGGGAGGCCTTGGGGAAAACTCAGCCCCAAGCTCTGCGAAGTCAGGCTCGGTGTCCGAACGGAACACCTCTCTGCTGGTGAGGACAGCAGCTCCAATGCCGATGGAAGCGAAAAATAGAAAGGTGGCAAATTGTTCTTCAAGGGAAAAAATAGATCTGCCTGATGAAAACGGCAAACTCAACAGTAAGATGAAATTGATTTTTGCTCTTGACTTCTGCAGAAATAGAGTTAAGACACACATGAGAAATTTACTGAGATGGGCAGCCTCATGGGGACACAAGTCCCCTGTGCTGGGGACAGGAGCCCTGTTCCTGGGGACAACTCTCCACCAAAGAGATTTTGTCCTTATTGCTCTGAATCCCTCTGGGGCTACTGATTGCCACACTCTGGCCAGTGATTTAATCTCGCAGCCTACCTGGCTCTCACTAAGTGTGGTCTGGTGAGATTTTTTTGTTTGCATTTTAGAGGGTGAAGTAAACCAACCAAGATTTTGCAGCTAGGCTGCTTACAGCCTAAGAACCACTCAACTGGAAAGGTACTGGGAGGGGGGAAATCCTACTTAACTTGCTGGATGCAATATGGAAACAATTTTAGTCTTGTTCAAATAGCAGGGTCATGACGGTGCAGAGATAGCATGACCTCTCGCTTCCAGGAGGACCCTGGAGGGATGACTCCCTCGTGGGCTCTCAGTTTAGAAAGACCCTCCCCACGCTGAGTATTGGTTTGATGGCTTGGATTGACCCTGGTCTCCTGCAGAAGCACACAGGCTGCACGTACAGCCAACCCACAGCACAGCACAGGCCCCCTCCTTCGCAGGAGGATGAAGCTTTCAGGTCAGATGATCTCTCAGAAGATCAAAAAGATGCTGAAGCAAACGCCTTGACAAAACGTGGTCCCTCCTCGCCCAACAACGCCAACAGCACAAGTACCACTCTGCTCCGTCCATCAGCAGAAACAACCGGCCACTTTGCGCAGCTGCAGCCTGCCCAGCCCAGGTACTTACCTCTTCCCAAAAATGTTCCACCACCAGCCAGTGAGCCAAAGAGCCCAGTCCCTCCCTCACCAGTTGCCAGCCACAAGGAACCTGCTGGACATCATCAAATCCAGTCCCCAGCTATCACAGCAACTCTCTCAGCCTCTACCCAATAAAGCTCATCAAATTTTAACTTAAAGCAATGAGGTTTTACACCTCTGTTATTTTGCTGGGCAGATGTCCCACCACACCATGTAGTTGGAAATTATGTGTAATTCAGCTTAAATCTATTCATAATCAGTTTATACCCACAGACATGTAGGTTATACAGCTCTGTGCTCTTCTTTGTGTTTATCAGCTTTTCTCACCTTCATCCCTGAAGCATTTACAGCCTGAAAAAAAACAGCCTTTACCTACCCTTCTTCCACCCACATAAGATGTGCTCTCAAGGACTGAAATACCACCCACGTAAATGAACTGGATATCTTGTTCTCCATTTCACAGAGACAGTTTTTAGTTATGATTCAGGAAGTAACACCCTTTCCTCTTAATCTCCAGCCTTTGGTTCAAGACACTGAGTTAAACATGGGTGACAGAAGTGAAGAGAGGTTGCTTTTTTCAGGCTTTCTTAGGGAAGGGCCATCTTAATCATCGCTTATGGAAGAATAAGAATACTTTCTTTAAATGAGTTGAGGCTGGAATTGTCAAAAAGCATATATGGATATTTAGGGCAAACACAGAACTTTGTTTTTTTTTTTCTGACAAGCTGAGCTGTTTCTTCCTACATCACCCTCCGCAAAGGAGTAATGTAAAGAGCTGCACTAATCACTTTCTCATAGGGGGGAAAGAAAATAAAGAGGGTCATTAAAATGTCCCGTTAATGATTATTAAAAGGTGATTTGTGCGAATCGCCAACACACAATCCTCCACAATAACCCCTCAGGCATTTCTAGCCTAGCCTAAACTTCCAGAAAAACATACATACAGTTACTCTAAAAATTCCTTTTATCCCCTGAGTGATATCACTTTATAATTGCTTTAAAGGTTATTTTTGAAAGATATTGTTAGTCTTTCATATATAGATGAAGGCATTGTACTTGTTTTCTCAAAGTCATCTGTGCATTCCAGCACCAGAGAAATAAATTCACTACTAGCAAAAGACATTCATTTGCTAATTTCTATTCAAGCATAGCTTTCATTTCTTTTACTTTTTAGTTAGCAACTAACAGCAGAAAAAGTAACAATGGGGAAAAAAATCACCTAGGAACTGAATAGAGATGTTTCACCAGAAGACGTGCCATTGCTGAAAGACAGTTTTACTGTAACTGTCCTTCACTGACAATACCGAATCCTTTTTATTCTGGATTACCCAGTGGTACAAGTCAGATACAGGCACATGGTTATGTTTCTGCTGAATTAGTCAGAGTGCACAGTTACAGGTCAGCTCTATGCCAACCATAGGAAGACTACTGATATTTGACCTGGCATAAAAATTTAAATCTTACACTGGCAGGCTTTAAGGGTTTTTGAGCAAATTTGAATTGACAGTGAGTTTTACACCAGTCAGCATGTTATATCTCATGGCCTCGATGCTTTGAATCCAACTGTAGGAGCCCTAAAGCTGGATTTATCGTACAGTCAAACCACAGCCTTGGGTTTGACCTCAACACCAGTAACCAACAGGAACATAGGGACATGAAAATTGGGATTTCTGTTCCCTATCATCAGCTGAATCCCCATCTGAGTTTGTCTTCACAGGCTCCTTTTCTGGCCAATAAAGAGAAACGGGTATGTTAGGAAATGTTTCTCTGACTTGTTGTAGATATTTACTTTCAGACAAGATGCACGGACTCTTTCAGGTGCACTTTCTCCTCCACTGCCTGAAAAAATGTGTGGCTAAGTCAAACAGGGATATCTGAATATGATGAGGTGAATCCTACTCTGAGACAAGTAGCTAACCAGACAAATTGGGCACAGAAAAAAATCTAGTACAGCATAGCTAAATAAATGCAGTGGCAAACTTTGTGTCAGCTCTTGCTGAAAGGTTCCCCACAATGCTTTCTTCACTGCTTTGATTTTCAAGTATTTATGTTGACTAAATCAAAAATCAAAAGACCTGTGCAAATATCTAGACTTCCTAAATCAACCCTAGTAATTGCCGGGATGTTTACAGTATCAGCCCAAGCAAGCCCTGAGAACAAAGAACAGTTCACAAAGAGGACACTGACATAGGCAAGAGCAGAAATGCAAAACTTGTGCAGGAAATGTTACACAGCCAAAAAAAGTTAGAAAAAAACTCGCCTTACACTTGGATTTGTTTTGAAAACCTCACCACCAGTACAACAGTGCACAATATGGCTCTCAAGAGTAGGTATTTTTTTGCCAGGAGCTCTCATAGTATCTGAACAGCTGGCAATTAGTAAAATCCTTAGTTAAGGAAATGTGATTGTCCCCCTTTTTATTGGGAGGGAATAGAGCTACAAAAAGGCTACTGCATGCATCCTGCAGAGCCTCACGGAAAGCCTTCCTGTAGCCACAACCCCACCACAAAATTTTGTAAGTACCACACATGCCTCCGCCGGGCTGGCGGTGCTGGGACACCACGTCCTCACGCTGAGCACCAGTACTGGCAAAAGACACCTTGCGTGAGTGTGAGCATCCCTCCTCCCCTTTCACTACAGCCCTACCCGTCGGGGCTGCTCAGCTGTGTGCAGGGTGGTCAGGGTGAGGCCATCCTCTGGGAGGGGAGTGAGGCTCCCCTAAGTCTGCCCTCACTCCAATCCCAGAGCTCTTCCACGGCCGCCACGGCAGCACCATAGGCACGGAATAACAAAATCCCAACATGCCGATGGACGAGTCAGGAGCTGTGCGGCGTATTCGGTAACTGGCTACAAAGAGTGGAGCAGGAGATGGCCAATTGACATCATGATGTAAATCTGGGATGGAGGAGCTGCAGCAGTGTTGGACGCAAAGTGCTTCGGGAGTTGCATGCTGAGGTTGCAGCAGCCCTGAAGACAGACACTTAAATGAGCCGCGCTCCGAGCACAGGGTGACAGCACCGCAACACCGGATCACCGTTGGTTTAACACCACTGTAAAGTCTACAGAGGCTTCAATCGTCAGCATGACCTCCAAGGCCTCTTTAGCAGCAGTGCTCAGGCGAAGCTGCCTCAGTTCCTACAAAACCCACCACTGCCCCTTGGCAGGAGCTGCTTGCTACTCCTGGAGCCCTGAAGCCATCCACTACCTCCTTCATCTTTATTTCCATGTCCATGCAGTTCCACAACACTGCTCTCCCAGCTTCTTTCTTCCCTCACAATACTCAAGGACACTTTCTTTCTACTCTGAAGTCTCCACAAGGCTTCAGTCACAGGTTTATATGGATTCTAGACATAAGCATCTCTGTAAACAAGCTCCCACTGAGAAACATGTTTCCAAAACATACTGAGGACCTTGCTAACAGCAGAGAAATTGCAGACACAGCGACAAGCACAGTTAATGCAGCATCCTTATGGCTACTGGGCCAGTGAAATTATACCATAATTCAGGGCTACCCTGAAAAGCAGTTCCACCGGGCCGGGAACATGATGGGATTTTACTGATATTATGACCATATTATAAATAGGTGAATGCTGAAAAACATTTGCTGTACATCAACAAATGGGAGCCCGACCAAAGCCTCTGGCTGCCACGCTAAGGTAAGGCAGCACTAGCCCTTGCCTTGCTGCATATTGCTGCAGTATTGCCTCTGTTAAAGTGGCTGGTGTCCGCCTGGGGACAAGTGCAACGGCTTTTGGGATGGTGAGCCGTCATTCAGGCAGCCTCAGTCTGAAATCACGGAGAGCCAAATCCAGTTGTGTTGCACGTGGTAAGAAAATGCTGGGCTGGGGCCACGGTGATGCAGCTTCACTGTTTTAGGTGTTTTATGCACTAAACAACAACTGGGTTGTTTGACCTCCTCAGCTTGGCAAAGAGACCTGCAGAACACACTTTTCAACCTGCCAAAACTGCTGTGGCGTGACAGGAGATCCAGGGGCAAACACAGCGAGCTTTTAAGCTGGAGAGACAGCCTGGCTAGAACCGAAGGACTGTATTTTCCATGATCATTCAGATGAATTAAAAAGAAGACGGCAGGAGAGGAAGCATCCGTCTGGCCATCCATTATTAATGAGAGGATCAAATCTAAAACTCTTTCTGACACTGATACAGAAGCCCTTTAGTATGATCAAATTATTCTCTTTAGTCCTCATCTTCTTTTTACACAGTCTCCAACAGCCAGCCTATTCTCCAAGTCCAGGTCAGGTGGGACAGTGGAAAAGCTTTGCAATTTCTAAATGATTTTTTAAATCTTTCCAATATTCTTTTACGCTAAACTTACTTTGAGTGTTGAAGAAAGGCAGGCTTGCCTTTTTGCATTCATTTAAAACAGAATGAAACAACTTATTTCAAAGATAAGACTTAAAATCATCTAATTCTCACATAATCTAATTTCCCAGACTATATCAAAGCAAGAGTCTACAGCTGTCAGATATTGAAAAGTATCTCTCTATGGACCCTTAAAGACTACTCCATTTTGTAGCAGAACAAAAAAAGCTTGCTTAAGAAAACGAGTTATTGCAAGCTTGTTGAATGATGGAAGAGCTATATTTAAAGAGTTTCTTGAAGAATGGCACCCATACCATCCTCCAATTGTTCAGCATCCTCTGTACGCCAACATGTTTAATCATCCTTTGCATCTCTTCCACTTGCTGAACCATTCAGAGCTGGTGCTGGGAAGCTCCACTGTGAATTTTCAGAGTATTCATGATTCGTTTCTGACATCATTTATAGAAGCAAACAACTGGAGTAACATAATTAAAGTCAGTGACACTTTTCTGGATTTACTTTACAGTTGTGTAACCACAACAGAAATCCAATTTTAAGTATGCAGATTCCTAGAAACATCCACTTACCAAGTTTTAAAATAGCATTGCTCTCTCACACATACCTATCACACAGAGAACTAGCCAAATTTATAAACATATAATATAAATAACAGGGTTAGACTTTAAATTTACATTTAAGTACATAAAAAAGTGATCCACTTTTCAAAAGCTCTCACTAATGTCACCCGCTCCTATACGATCTTGAAATAAGCATTCATCTACACCTCAACATCACATCACATCACAATGTCACAAAACCAAATTCCTCATTTGCAAGGCTTCCTAAAGAAACAGACTGAGCTTTCATGTAATGTATGCAACACTCCTATAGGAATTTACTGCACACACTAGTTCTTTCTGAAAACAACACTTACATTAAGTAAAACAAAAAAAGCTTTTGTATATCCTTAATTATTTTTAAATGCTTCCACTTTTCTCAAGACCTTCCTGTGGGAAAGACCTCTGCAATAATTATTCATAAAACAAGAAAATGCAAATAACATGTTCAGTTTGTACCACAGTCTGCAGGAGTCATGAATCCAGAATTACAAACAAACCACAAACATCTGATGTTCTAATACTGTGACTCTATATAAAAAAAACAAATGGGCCTAACAAATTTTTTAAATTAAATTTTGATAAACACCGAGAAAAAGTACAGCTTAAAACCCCGTAAACCGAATGCAGTTGGAAGATGGACTGCTGTGATTTTACTATGTTACTGGAAAGGCCACAATTTAAAAAAAAAAAAAAAAAAAAGCTGTTTTCTATTATCTCTTAACTCTGAATTAAGACAAGCAAAATTATTTCCAGATTAAACAAGACAGATTTCCATATCAGTATTTCAGTATTTCCAAAATCTATTAATCAGCTGTAACCAGATCTGAGGGTTGGAAATAATTAAGCATCAGCCTGCTGTGACTGTTCCCAGGCAATTGTGCCAAGGAGAGCTTAAGAAGGGACTTTCCAAGAAGATCTTTCCTATCTCGGCTCCGTCAGATGTCATAACACCGCTCACTTACTAATCATCACCAATGATCTCTTGCTTCACAGTAAACTTTACACTTAAGGATGTTCGGATAGCAATTTACATTTCTACTTCCAAATGCCACATATATCTAACTGGAGGCAACAAACACATTTGCCTTCAACACTAGATAGTCACACTTTACTCATTCTCTACGAGGGTTCAGTTTAGCTGTGTGAAGCACAACGACGCATTGGCAGAGCTCAGCTTCCCTCCTTATAGCCCTGACAGGCGAGCAAGAGCCCGCGTGAAGCCAACTACACATCCCAATCCTAGGGAGGGCATCTCTGAAACCGGGGCATCTCTGACCACAGCCAGTGCACCCCAAGTGCTGGATTTCCACAGCTCTAGGGTGAGCTTCTGCACCCTCCCGTTATAGTTTAGCTCCCATCCCCGCTGTCAAGTCAATGCAGAGGTTTTTGAGGCGATGAAGGTGAATCTGTGACCTCTGCAGGACACAAGCCACTGAACCATAACCCTGTCCTCTTAACCTCCAGCTGAACTACAGCAGTCTCCCAAAGCATGCATGCCAGACTGCATTTTTCTTTCCCAAAATGAAGGTTAATCCTGCTGGTAGAAACTCGCAGGAGGCAGTGAGCTGTCACCTCTCGGAGACAAGACACTGCTGATGCTGACTCCAACCACAGCACGTCCATTTCCTCTCAACCAGACCTCTCAGAGCAGGAATGTGGGAGCTTCTCCCTTGGCAGAGCCCCTCCTCGAGTCACCGCAGCTCCCTGCGCTGGCTCCTGACCATGTGCTGTATCAGGTGCACCCTGGCACCGTACCGTTGGCATCCCCCTGCACACCGCTGGGCCTCAAGGCACCGCTTGGTCATTGGGAGAGATCACGTTGCATTCAACTGCCTTGAATGTAAGCCGTGCTCACTGCGACGGCCTGTGGGAGACCAGACCAAGCCTCCTCTGAGCTTTCTTGGGCAATATACGACTGTGGTTTTGGAGGTGGACAAATTTTACGGCTGCTTCTGAGGTTTCACACAACCAAGCCCAGGATAGTCCTCTGGTTCCAGCAATAGCTGGGCAGGGTGAAACACTGCAGCCTTTGGTCCAGTTTCTCTCAGATGATTTTTTTGGCTGATTGAAAATTACCTATTCAGAAAAAAGGAGAGAAAAGTGCAGACTACAGACAGAGCAAGTTTAGCTTGTTGGAACATGCTTTTGGCAACTGCAAAGTATTTTCTGCCAGGACTGTAGGACCTACACCCAACTACTAGAGCCTATGCTCCCAGGATAACTTCAGGAGACGCTTGTCTCCTGGAAGTCTCCCTGCAAGCTTCAGCAGAGTCCAGAGGCCACAGCCCCGATCACGTTGCGCAGACAGCTAGGAAACTGCGCTCTTCAGGGACTCCTGTTACCACCATGTATTGGTTAGGAGACTCATTTTTTACCCATTCACACCACCTGGCTACATATGATCTCACAAAATCTTCACACAGTCTGGGACAGAAGTTTCGAGCACAGAAGTCATCGGCATGGTAGTGCTCACGTATCCCTTTGGTGCTTTAAAATACTTCAGTGCTGAATTAAGCCCCAATTAAAAATACATAAATAAATGTTACGGTCTGTAAGTAATGATTCAGTGCTTTACCCAATCACGTGTTTTTATGCAGTCATCATCTCTACAAAGACAAGGAGCAAAGCCTGGAAAGCAAAGTCTTGCCTTCGGGCATTTTAAATATTCAAGTTTCTGAGCCAATGTTCTTACCAGGCTGAGAAAACAAAAGAGCAAGTCCATTTGGAGAAACACACATAATAATTTTCACCATGCCATACACTAATGTTATATTAGCTATACACTGGACTTACAGAAATGTCATATGCACTTTCACATATTATGCCGTTCAGATGTGTGTAACAGCCGATCCTATTCAAATAAAGTCAGGCGGACTTTCCAAGACATGCCAAAGATTTAAGAACACGCAATGAGCTGACTCTCCCACATAAGCCCTCATCATAATTGTTCTTTGTAACAGGATATAACCACTAAAAGAAACAGATACAAAACAGAATGACCACACACCCCGTCTTCCCCCGAAACCTTCTATCATTAAGCTTGAGCTTCTAAGTCACCCATTAACCACTGAGCCTCATTTAAACCAAACAGACTTTTCAAAACTAAAAACGCGCTACTGCAAGGTTGGACTTAAATTAAATGCACATTTTTGTTTGGTTTTTAAGAAAAAAACAAGAGCACTGTAAGCAAAAATCCAGATATTGAAAAATAAAGTCATGATCCTTCAAACACCTAAGCAGCTATGTAATGTTGCTCATATCAGCAGACTTATCATGCGCTTAGAAATACACTTGGGATCAGGAGCTAAAATACATATATGCTGTCACCAGAATATTCCCAGGCACTGTTTGATATATATTCAATACTCAACGTGTACTTCAGCACAAGAAAATCCATCCCATCTCTTCATTTTTGAAAACATTTTTCTTAAATACTTTCAGCTTCAAAATCATCTCCAGAAACAGCAGCCCAAGCAAGACATTGAGACCCTGCCAAAGAGAGGGATTTGACAGCCACATCACTGCACTAGGTATGTAAGCAAAAAAAGTAACTTTTAGTGCTGTGATCATTAACCTTTCATTATAAACAACCCCCAGGCAGGGAAGACCAGGTGCCAACAAAAAAAACAACGGAGAGAAGTGAATACACCAACAGTGCAGAAAGAACTGCTCCTTCCAAACAGGAAAGCTCGGGACAAGTTGGAAACAAGTGCTGACAACTCGGCAGCCAGGGAAGCCGGAGCACAACGAAGGGCTGCTCTTTTTGCCATGTGCCCGACAGAGCTGGTACACACATCCCTGCTTTGCAAGCCCCACGTTCTGCTCTGCTGGCAGCAAACAAGCACAGACCTGATTAAATAGCGGCTCTTTTGAACCAGTTGCTAGCATGGTAGAGTTTGGGAAGGGCGGGTGAGGAAAGCAGGAGCAGGGTGTCACACACAACTTCAAAAAGACCCCATGTAACCTAAGCAACCCCCTTCTCCCAAAAGAAAAAAACGAGGACAAGTGACAAACTCAACAACAATCACCTGCACGTTGATGGCAGCAGGTGGCCTAAGAGGATGTGCCCCACTGAGTCTGATCCACCCTTGGAGGTTTGGGTGGAAGATCCTCATCTCCGAGGCATAGCGGCCTCTGTCCCTTGCTGGACCACTCAGTCACCTTAAAAGATTTTCCTAAACTGTCCCAAAAGCCAGTGGCTGCCCAATGTATGGACGGCTCTGGAGATCCCACATTGTCCCTGCTCTCCCAGGCACCAAAGCAAATCTGCAACCAACAGAAATCAGTCTCACTGACAGCTCTACCCCTGCGCTAAAGCAGCACATAAGTACCTCAAAGTCAGTTAGGGATGTGGTGGCCCCAAGAAACAATGTGGCAACAGGAGCTTTATCAGCAGCCCCAAACGGAGCTCGACTGACCGCTCCGCGCCGACCTCAGGAGGGCACGGCCCTCTTCTATCTGTCTTCACCTACTTTTCTTTTATTAATTCTACTAAAATACGCAAGACTCCCTTCAGATTATTGCGTTACCTCATATTGTGGCTGACAACTGAAATGATAACCAGGCAGCTGGCATCACCCAACTGTACACACGCGGCAGCTCAAAGCCCCACGTGACTGACCTCCAACCCTTCTTGTTACTGCAGGCAAATGCAGGTAACATACTGCAAAGTGTTTCCCATGCTAGCACACAGGGTGTTGCGTGAGGTGGCGAGTTGCCATGATCCTTCTTTTGGCTTTAGATAAAAAGCAGCATCAAGGCGGGGATCGTAACAGCTACCGCCGAGGGCAGGAGCCATCCCGTGGCTGCGCTGCGTGGAGAGGGGCAGAGGCACACCACAAACAAAACCTCACCCCTGAAACGATTTCTTAGGAAAACATGCTACATGAGAGCACAATTGCTCTCTGCTCTTACTATTTGGAAAGGGAAATTCTCTTTTAATGCACTTTTATTATTATTTTTATTTTTATTTTTACCAGAGCCAGAAGAGCTCTTGCATGAACCTCAGTTGTTGCAAAGCATAGACATTCATCCAACTGTCTCCAGATCATCTGGAAAATAGCAATATTACAGTCTTGTAACTCTGTGCGTTACAAGGGGAACTAATTAGAACCACAGAATCACAGAACATCCTGAGTTGGAAGGGACCCACAAGGATCATCGAGTCCAACTCCCGGCTCTGCACAGGTATCATACCAAGTAGGTATCATAGCATCTATCTAACATATTATAGTACAATAGTTTGTAACTTTGGTTTCATTTTCCTCGTTCTGTCCCATAATAAAACACTGGGCAAGTATGTATATGTCAGCACAGCACTTTGTTTCCAAAAGCTAATTAAAAATACATTCTTTAAAAAGGAAATATATGGAAGTGACTTTGGAGGCCTAGATTTTAAGCTGCTTTTTTTTTTTTTTTTTTTTTTTTGACATCTGTTTGCTAAGTGCATATAATTTCCTCCTTGAATTATTTAAATGTCCCAGTGCCTTTCTCAGAAAAGGAAAACTAAAGCCAGATGCCCAGTCTCAAGATGGAAAACCCTAAAAATACAATCACGTAGAGTTAGTAAAAAATTGGACTTTTCATCCACTGGGAAAACTTAGTATTTTAAAGAGACGTATTCACTGGAAATTCAGATGAAAACCCCTGTATAGATCTGAAAGTTCCAAGGGGCTATGATAAAAAATCTCACAATATTTCCTTCTGTTTTGCCTTCTTCTGTCTTCATACACTGCCTTGAAAAGCTGAAGAGCTTGGATGTCTGATACCTTTCTTACAGACAAGGCTGGTGATTACACATCATCAGCCTGCTGCTCCTCACTCCGGTGGAAAAAGCCCACCGTGTATTGCAGGAGGCAAGCTAGAGCAGGAGGTGCTGCCTGTCGTGAGGAACAACCCCTCACACAAATTACCACTGCGGGCTTTCCTACCAGGAATATCTATTTCACGGACTCGCTATTCTCCACTGACAAAACACATCAATGGAAAATTTGTCACGACTTCTACAAAAAGCTTACAGGTGCAAACCGTAACAGAAATCCAATACGGAAAGAAGGAGAATAAAAATAGGATTTCTTAAAACCACATTCTGCCAAGACATACTATGGATTACTTTTGTTTAAATAGGTTTGATACACCAGGTAACAATACTGAAAATTAAGCAAATAAATAAACCTTTGCATTACATCTGAGCAACTCATCTCTGGTGTTTCCAACCTTACAGCCCTGCCAAGGCCTCCTGGGATGGGCAGGTTGCTCAGGACTTCCCTCCTCCTGCATTGCAACAGTGTACATGTACACTTGTATCTTAAAACTGTTCACCTTTCATTAAAAATTTATTTTACTAAACCACCACCACCACCACCCCAAAAAAAAAAAGAGGATGAGAGCAAGCCTTCTGGATTGTCATACGAGATGGATAAAAATAAAGCAGACCAGCTTCTGAAGCAGAAGTACAACACTTGGAGACGAAGGGGGAAAAATGCTGAAAACAAGGTTGCCCGGATACATTATGTTGCAGTTCATAATTTTAAGACGGAAGGAGATGTTCAAGGTTTGGTTTTAGCCTCACTCACCACAAGGTCACAGCTCACACACACACACACACACACACACACACACCCCATCTCATCGGATCTCCGATCTGAAGGACCAAGACCTGCTCTCCAGACCCACTGGTGGGATGCTGCACTTCCCACAAGCAAACGTTTGCCCAAACATGCTGAGCACCCTCAGCCCTCAGCTTGGCGACTCAAAAAATGAGGAACACAGTGGAGATTTGTAGCATCCGGTAACCGAAGCAGACGGCTGCAGGGGAGGACAGCATCTGTGTTCACGCTTGCCTTACCCAGGAGGGCCTCGCTACACCTCCGTACTGCTTTTGCCTCTTCTCACTTGGCCCCAGGAGACCATTTTGGTGCCAGACCCACTGCAGCCATCAAGAAGGACCATGAAACACAGAAGCCGCTCTCAAACCTGCCTTTTCAACCTGCACTGACACAGCAGGATCCTTCTGGGATGGGCGGAAGGAACCAGCCATTACTGCTACCTTCCCCTTTTTCTCACTTTCCTGATTCTTCCCGCCTTTGTACCCCTGTGGTTGCTGCAGGGATCCTAAGAACAGAGAGATACAACCCGTGCACTGGGCAGCACCCTAGGGCTGGTGCACATCTACTACAGCTTCATCGCACAAGGACCAGCTCTGCTGCCTGGTGGGTGAGGAGCAAGCTGCGCTCTTCAGGTCTCTGCCCCCTTGGCCCCAGGCTCCACATGCAGATCTGACCCCGATGGGAGCCCAAACGAGGGACAACAGCTTGGTCACAGCCCAAAGCAGCATTCAGGCCAAGCCGTTGCAATGCACCTTAATGAAGATAAGTGAGTGGGCGCTGATCTGCCACTGCTTCAGACACCTTGGGAGTGTGAGCTGCAATGCTAATCTTTACATTTAATGCAGTAAAGGCTTCGAAGAGCAGAGATTTATTTGAGAGAGCAGACAAAAATACAGCCAGGCTGCCCTTTTCAACCAGCACGCAGTGAATCAAGCGCAGGACCATGCCCTCAGAGAGGGGAATTCACTTTCTTCCTTCAGCAAATAACTCCTTACCTCCCATCCACATACACCAGACTCCGCTTCCCGACCATTTCCTCACTCCCTTTCGTTCTTCCTCCCTCTTGTCCCACCATCGTTACTTTGGGATGTTGTGGTCAAATGAGCAAGGCCAAAACCTACCCTGCTCCAAATGCTGTAGGGTGTTTTATTAATCCTGGAGCAATGCCCGAACAGACCCACCAGCCTGAATCACCACAGCCGCTTGAAAGGCTGAAGGCAGGATTTTCCACACCCTTGAAAGGGCATTTAGCACCCCAAGCCCCTCACTTTAAAAGCAATGGTTTTCTAAAAACCACAGGCAGCTTCAGCAAACTTCAGACATATTTTGCAAATCACTAGACTAGAAGCAAACCTCATCTGGTATTGGGAAGCAAATTAATTTTTTTTTAATCTTGGCAGGTACACAAAACATTCATTGTCATGAGGGTGGCAAGAAAATGGAAATTCAAAATCTGACATTCTAGCTACAAAAAAAGTTCAGAGCCCAACCACAGAATCACAGAATGGTTGAGGTGGGAAGAGACCTCTGGGGGTCATCTGGTCCAACCCCCTGCTCAACCAGGGCCACCCAGAGCAGGTTGCCCAGGACCACATCCAGGCGGCTTTTGAAGATCTCCGAGGAGGGAGACTCCACAACCTCTCTGGGCAACCTGTTCCATAAGGCCATCGCAGCTTAGCAAGCTCCTTGCTGCAGCTCTGTGGACTCATGATGTCCTCACGCATGCGCTTTCTCACCCCAAGAATGCAGACGGTGGCTGGGCCGGGCCAGTCCCCTCTCTCTGCACCGAGGAAAGGAGGGCTGGTGGGCATGCAGGGCCAGGCAGGCTGGGGACCAGTCACACAAGTGTTAGTGCCTGCAAAAGGGAAGGTGCAGGAACACAACTAGCAGTGATGAGGACAGGAGCCCTCTAATTGGACCTGCCTTAGGTTGTCAGAGGCAATCATTAAGCCCCAGTTATCACAGCGCAGCTGCAATGAGTGAATTGTTATCCGATGCAAACTCCACTGTGTGCGGAGCCTGAACTTCCCCTCCAAACATATTATAATGGCTTGCTCTCTAATTTTTATTGTCTGCTCTAAACCAGGTTTCATGCAGTGCTGTGAGCTGTCTGTTGGGGATATCAGGTTTCAAGGTCTCGCTAATCAGCTTTCCATTGAATAATCAGTGAAAAAAATCTTCCTTAGTTTTACTTCTGCCTATAGCACTTCTTGAACACAAGCAACTGAGCAGTGCAAGGAAACCTCTCACTTACGGACCTGTGCAAACATCCACAGCCAGGTGCCAAAGAGTGACTACCTTAAAAATCATCTCTGTTTAGGAGAGAAGAGACATCTTGGGCACTAACAAATAGAAAATCTTCCCAAAGCACCAAATACAAATCTTTTGCACTCCATGGAAATATAATGCCTTACAAAACTAAAAAATAAAAACTATTTAAACATCATGGAAAACATTTACTTTTTGAAGCTTATGACCTGCTTAAGGTCTCAGGGCATTTTAGTGGAACTGTATATGTGTTATCATGATTGCTACACGTCTTCCTAGCAATATTCTTTGACTTACATTCAGCAGGAAAATATAAGACGAATCTCAAGACCTGCCAGCTTTAGATCTCCCATTCCCTGAAAAGCCCTTAGGCAGAGAACTTGCTACTAAGAAACCCAAAGGTCTGGAAAAAAATCAAAGCGACTTTTTGCAGCCATAGGATCTGGACCTTATTCTGCTCTGGCTGTACATAATTTTTTAATGTCAAATATTCTTTGCATTAACATGCTTTTCTGTCTTCGGCAAGGGCAAAGGGAGGTAAGGCTTCTGATTTCTTGATTTTAACCTACTACAAGTGCCTTCAAAGTTTGACTGCTCTTTTTCTGTCAGAGAAAGCACACTAACCTATTTCGGAAGGTATCTCAGCAGGCCTCTGGTTGATCTCCCTGCTTGAAATTGGGTTGAACAGACCCAGCACATCCTTGCACATTTCTCTGCAACAATTTTTTTTAACCTCTCCACTCATGCGGATTCTCCAGCCTCCCTAGGTAACTTCTCCCAGCAACTCCCACCCTTATAGTCAGAATTTTCATTTCTAATGTCTGAACTAGTTCTCATTTGCTGCAAGCCTATGTCCACCTGCTATTTTCTATCTGGTGTTAGAAGAGAAGGGGATATGGGTGCTCACGTCTTCGTCATCTTCAAAATTCTTAGAAAATCACAAACACAGACCAAAGGAGAAAGAGGACTGAAAACTACAGACTGGGCAGAATTCCTGTGTTAGTTTTATTCTCACATCAGATAAATTTGTCATTTTTGTTTTATTCTAAATGCTAATGTGTGGCAACACCAGCTGCCAATTTAGAGAGACATAGCTGGCATGCCAAGATTTATGTCCCTAAGATTCATATCTCTTACTTAATTCTTCTGATAGTCACCAACGCTTCCAGAAAGACAGATTTACTTGGCACTCTTGAAGAAAACACTTACTTGATGAACGATGCTACCTCAAATCACAAGCCTCCCAAACTCAAAGCTCTTTGTCTAATGAAAACTATTACTGCTTTTTAATAAGTTCTTCAGCATTTAAAAATAGCACTCCTAATTTCCTGCTCCACCGAGCACCACCTTGACTTCAAGTCAAATTATTCACAACTTCTTCTCCGCTAGCCCTGGGGGATACAAGTCTTGCATTTTGGGGCTGAGTACTTCTCTCAACAGCTGTGAGCAGCTCTCCGAAGGAGGAAGGAGTGATACGCTCCTAACAGTATCAGACATCAAAGCTAAGCCACCATTTTTTTCCTACTATTTACTCCAAATGTTGTAGGATGACAAGCAGCATCACCAGCAGGGTTTCTTTGAAGCAACATATATTTGACCGCTTTATTCTGAGGAAAGTAATAGCATTAATTAAAGGGTCCACCAAAAGTTTAACTTTACCACATGAGCAAGATTTAGCAGTTTTAACTTGCTCCAGTTCTTGCCAGATGCATTTCTCCCAGGAAAACATCAGAAGTGAAATACAACACGAAACAAAGCAAAAGTCATACTGTGCCCCAGTGTGTCACCAGCCTTAATGGTGATTTTTAGAAGCAGCTGTTTCATCCACAGAACTGGTACCTGGGTCCTGCACAGAGCCCTGCAGAGCGCATCAGATCTGCTCGCACAGGCGAAAGATCCAGGCATAAAAGTGCTGCAGGAACCAGCAGAGTTTTCACATGGGTTAAACTTCCCCCTTTACCCCGGCATGAGCAGAGTCAGGATTGATCGCACCCAGAGGGCTCAGACATCACAAAGACTAAAGCTGGCCTGTGCCTGGCACAACAGTCTCCATATTGTTTCCTTTTTCAGAAGCTGTCATTAAGCACTTCTTCCACTACTACCTGAATTTTTCAAACCTCCAAACCCACTAAATTTCTTTCAACATTTTTGTAAATTATTTTTTGGATTACCTTATTCTTTCTTGGTGACACTTCACGAGTTTAAAAAACTCTTACAGGTCATTGAATCTCTTAAGTGTGGTCCTTTCCCAAACTGCCCGGCTTCTTGGGAACCTGATTTTCGTAAAATTCTTTTACAAATCTCCCTCCTAACTGCTTCATTGAAAAGCTTCCTCCTATGATTACATTTTTGTTGGTAAGCCACAAAAAGAAAGAGTGTGCCCTATTTTTGTGTACAACTAGAAAAAAGTTTTTAACAAAAATAGGGAACAAATACTGCACAATATCTGCCTTTTTAAGTTTAAACAGAATTCTCCTCTGAGGGAAAACAGCGTTTTTCTGATGAAATGCCTTAATTGAGGGCCTGGTCAATTGGTAGAGTAAATATCGAACACCAAGAGAGCTCCCCTAGCTTTGTCCTAATGGTCCTCTTACATTAATTTTGATTCTGCAGCCCCTGCAATAGAAGAAGAAAACAGTCAAGCACAAGCTGCCCACATTTTGGGATTCAGTTATCCAACATCTCTGAAAAGAATTTGAGTTCTGATGCTGCAGATCTTTACAAAACAAATACAAGCAAGTTCTTTCCCTGCGAAGTCTCACTCAGCTTGTTTGGGCTACTGACCAGTTTAGGTCATGCAGATTGCTTTTTCCTGGGTGCACAAGTTCTGTAACTTGTGCGAGAAAAACAATAAAAGTCAAATTCATACCTTGGTTTGCCATGTAGATAAAACTCAAGCTGACTCCAAGGGAACTACTTGCAAACGTTGCAAGTGCAAAGGTAAAACAACATCCAGAGACCACTGCGGAGAGAGGGACCATGAACACAGTGGGAACACAAACATACTCATAAAACATGAAAAGGTTCCTTTGCAGTGTCTAATTCTGACCCTCAAAACACATTAAAAAGTCCATTAGAAGTTTTTGTTCCAAAAGTTAAAGAAAATGACTCCATCACATAAAATGACAGTATTTACCCAAAGCTTCCAGCAAATTCAAGAGCAGCTTCTCCATAATTTTCTCATTTGCAAACTGAGACAACCTTCGCTCCGCATGCATGCAGGACTTTCCAGCAAGTCTCACCCTGTGCTAAGGACACAAATGATGTAAACATGAAACAAGTTTCTGTTAAATAAACGGGACATGAGCATACAATGCCTAGGACATGGCAGGTCCTGCCCTGACTTTCCTGTGTTACAAACCTTCCCTGAGGATTATTTTTCCTCTTGGCTATAAACAGTTTTGCTGGACACATCCTATTTCTGCTGGAAAAAAACAGACTATTGCCATTTTCCTTCAGATATTTCCTCAGAATATTTTTCTTTTGGTAGATAGGTGGATTTGGGAATGGGAAAATTTCATTCTATATTCTAAGAGTAGCAAGAAGAAACGCCCCCAGGCAGCCAGTTAAAAAACAGACTTTTGACAGCGTGCCTAAATATATATGTGCTTTTTTTATGTATAAGAAGAGAAAACACACACAGGACAACCTATTCTCCCAGAGAATAACCATAAAAAGAACTAGTGGTTGCAAAATAAGGCTGAAATTGTGAACATAGGGCAATTATTTTTTTAATAACACTGCCTGAGAAACGACTTCTAATAATTATCACAGGTATGTGAACTCCTTAAGCACACAGCACATCCCCTAACTTTCTACACTAACACTGCCTTGGTCTTATTATATATGCAAAACAACCAGGACCGTGGCCACAGAGCATTTTTGTACTGCCTTTAACCACAGATCTCTGAAATCAATAGCATCCGTACGCTGCACCATGCCTGCTCCTCTGGGGTCAGGGAAGAGGCCCAGCTTAATACGCACTTAATTCAATTAAGAGCTACACGGCAAGAGACTCTAGTAAATTTTAACCTTTCCTCCATGAACCGTTTACTAACCTGTCATTAATTAAAACACAGTTATTAAACTAGTGTGTTTATAACTGCTGTGTTTTCCATGAATGAACAAAAGCTATTTGTGAGATCCAACCAAACAGCGCTTGTGCATTCACGGCGCGGGACCGAGCGCGGCCGCCTGAAGCCAGCTGGCATTCTGTCAGCACAAACAGTAGTCAATAGACGCACAGAGGCAGGTCAGTGCAAATATGCTCTGCCCAGAAGAAAACACCATACTGGTATATTTAACATTCCTGCTTTGAGCATTTATAGCTGAAAAAGGCACCACTTTGAGGTGCCTGATTACCCAGAGGAGCCAGGGTATGCATTAATAAGCCCAACTTACAGGTATAACTGTTCTCCAGATCTAGCAGGTTGCAATCCATCGTCTCTGTAAGTGCATTTGCAATATCCGATAGTTCTAAAGTTTGGCACAAAGGGCCACTAGATATGAGGAAATATTAAATACCAGCGTTACCACCACCCTTCAACATCTGTCTCCCATCAGACAGACCTCTGGAAGGAATCGGCTTTGGGTGGTGAGCGAAGAAAGGACGTGGCCGTGGATGGTTGACTGACAGGTCCCCTGTGTAACCAACGGCATAATGTCATGAAACACCCAAACCTGCGCAAGCAGATGGGGATGCAGGACGTGCACCCCACACCTTCCCACTGAAGGTTCTGCACCTTCAGTTAAAAATATTAAGATACTTCAGATGAAGCACCAGATCACGAGGCACGTAGCTCAGACGTTGCACGCAGTCTAAGGCAGCAGCAGTGCACAGATTAGCCACAGGTCTATCATCATGCATTATCAAATTTAAGCAGACTAGTCAAGTGACAGCAGAGCCAGAGTAACAAAGCATTTTCACTTACATTACTAATCCAGAAATGTGAAGCAAACACACGAAAACCCACACGCAGATTTGAACTAATATATATATATATTTCTTCTGTCTTTCTTTGCCAAAATGAAATGCTAAAAAGTTTTGTACATGTGGTTTTTCATTCATGTATGTGACCCAATGAAAACACATTGTTTCTCTTTGGGAATATTTTTAGCATAAGCAGACCAATGGGAAAGCAAGACTGGATTTAGACATAATTCACAAAATCAGCAAGAAAATTCCCAGTCTTTCACCTATAAATCTAGTGAATAGGGCCACTATCAAGATGGTGTATGACATATTTGTCATACCGGTTTCAAATCCCCCACAGGGAGGGGGACTGCACCCTGGCCACCTGCCTCTTGGACAGATCCCATTAACAACTTCCATTTTGTATTAGATACTTTCAATATTCGGCACAAACCCCTCCACAAGGCATCTGTAAGGCAAGACCTGGGCTCCAGGTCTCTGCTGCTCCGAATGCTGAAGCACAGTATAGAAAAGCAGAGGAACTTCAGCAGCGAGAGACCATCGTAATTCTGCCCACTGGGGTGACGGCGGCCTCCTCCTGTGGGGTGGGAGAGGCCCTGCATGGAGAGGAGGAAACCCGATGAACGGTCTCACCGCAGGCGCAGTGGGCAGAGAATGCTGATGCCATCTGATTACCTGCCTGCAGATCCTCCACGCTGGATCCAGACGATGGTTTGGCAAACTGAGGGGCAGCTCATGTCCCAAAGTCACACTTTGCAATGGATAAATGACTTGCCGATAAGCTGCAGAAAGGCAGCGACATAGGATGGGACCACCATGGCTGTGGAGCACATCCTTGGGTCTCTGGTTTTGTAAATGGGAATAGTTTGGAAGAGAGGAAGAAGACAGGTTCAAAAAGAAGCATAAAAACTTTCTTATTATTCCTTATTTTAAAATTAGTATGAAATATTTGTCTTATTTTGCTTCATGTTCAGAAAGAAGCACCATTCTGCTTTGCCAGCAGCATTAAAAAGCCTTCACAAGTGCTCCCAACAGCATTTCTACACAGCCCCTACTCACTGCACGCATTCGCAACTCAGGAGCAATTATCCATGTAGCATATTGCATTTTGGCCTGCTCATTTGTCTTGTAACTATTATTCTGCTTTTCGAATGACAAACTCCTCCCCTCGCACGAGCAGATGGGGAAATGTCATCTCCCGTTCGTAGAGAAGCCTTTGACCAGCGCTCTGACTTCGGCATTAAATAGAGCAGAAGTCTGCAGAGCTACCTATGCTTTATGGCATTTTTTTATGCATGAGCTCTGCTGTCAACAATGTCAGTAGGAATATGCATGATTTTACACACGGTGTTTGTCAGCTGGTCGTTTACTATGCAGCAAGGGCCTGAGAGCAGCGAAGAGCAGAAAATCAGAGCCCCCTTCATTTAAATTTATAATCTGCGAAATCAGGACAAGGAATAAAAAAAGCAGAAATCAGCCCAAGTAGTAAGATTTAGGCCAAGACTCAAAATGCTGAAGGTGCAGGAGTGCTGGGGAGCACCGGCAGTTACCCACAGCCTGTTAAAACATGCGGGATTGCAGACACATGACACAACTAGTGTAGCCGGAGGAAGCCTGCCCCGGGGACCAGGTGAGGACAAAAGCAGCTGCATGACAAGAAGCACAGTGAAAGGGGCGAGTCTGCTTAGCAAGGGCCACAGCACGATGAGTGGTAGCGCTGGGGACTTGCTCCTGGGGACACCCAGTAGGGATGTCCCCCCTCCAGTGGGGGGTTGCACAGGGACGCGCTTGGCACCATTCATAGCGTGGCTGGAGGTGACAGCAGGCTCCAAACCGAGGGACACAATAGCACTTTATTGCGGCCAACAGCTGGCGATGTTCACTGCACTCAGAGGTTGCAAATTAGTTTGCATTATAAACTCCTGGGTCTGCATGCTCATAGCATCTTATATTTGGTCTCCAGAGAAGGATCTGCCACCGCTTTTTTTGAGGAGGAGGAAGAAACGGTTTGCACAAAAAACCTCTTGACTTATGTATTGTGGATGAAGATGAGTGGGTAAAGTACAGTTAGCAAAACAAAGAAGAAACACAATTGCATTTCAGCTGAACAAATCCCCCTGAAACCTGGGTGAGGCAAGGAAGGGGGTCAGTGACCAAGGATCTGTTAGAAATGCAGAAGAAATTTCCACTCACTTTTTACAGGGGAGTAGGAGAAAGAAACACACTCAGAGGCGAGTAGCTAGATGTAGGGCCGATACAATGTACATCTGCAATTTTTCCTCTTCCTAACTATCTGCTAAAGATTTATGCTATAAACTCAATGCATCAGGAGGCAAACTGTGGCGTGCAGGCCAGACTATTGTTGCTTACAAACTTAGCTATCCCATTTATAGGTGGGATTTTTTTTTTGAGTTTTTTACACTTAACATTAATGTCTCACACTATAAATTCATGCCCCCCCCCCGCTATTTATTCCCTCCTTTTCCACAGCTGAAGGGCAGGAGGCTCCAAGAGGGATCATCAAGCAAGAAGAGCCTTCCATGCACAGTTAAGTTGGGGAACTCATTACCACGAGATGTTGCGAATCCCAAAACTATAAAGTGGGCTCAAAACCACAATTAAATTCACAAGCAAGAACTTCATTGACAGCTATTACACATAGCCTAAGGCTTAAGCAAGCCTGCCAAGCCCACAGCAGGAAGGGAGCACGGCAGAAGTTATCACTAAGTACATGCCCAGTTTGGCCATTCCTTTCCAACTACGTACGTCTCACTGGCCACTTTCCTCCTGCACTGTCCCAGGAGAAATCTGAGAGGTTAAACAAACAGTGCAAAGCAGTTAGCCAACAGGGTTTCAGTGCCTCGGACGGGACTCAAGAAGACATGTTGATGCTGTGCTTTGGCTCTCAAACAAGACTACTGGGAGCATAAGAGAAATGATAAAATACAGAGTAATTATGGACAGCAATGACCAAAGGCTGCAGTTGTAGATGCAGCTATGGACACATCTTTTAACTGTTAGCTTGCTGGCACAACAGGCGCTTAGAAAAAGTAGAACAGCTGCAAATGCCAGGAAACTTGGGCTCTGCATCTTTTCTTGCCTCCACAAGGGAGCAAAGCCCTACAGTGTTTGTTCAATTCTCTTCCTGGGTGTATTTTTGTTTTTCCTCTGAGCTGTTCCTGTTGTATAACTGTTCTCCTTTGCTTACACTCAGGGTCAATGTGAGGTTAGGCTCCACCGATCTGGAGGAGAGGTCAGAAGTCTGGTTGAAAACTTGCCCTTTTCCTGCCCTCTTCTGAGGTTTGAGTGTCTAAACACGCAATGATTTCTCCCTTGGATTCCAACCCTTCATTCAGGGATCTGCTTACAGACTTCCTCACAACTCAATCACACGTTTTCAAGAGAGCGTTGATGCCTCCAGGGGTCCCAGTACCCAAGTTGGGATGCCTAAAATCTTTTCTTTTACTGGGGTTTGGGCACTTGGAGATTTTCCTTTTGAAAAAGGAAAGGAACGAAAGGTGGATTTAATCGTGCCAGCATCCTCGCTTGTCCAGCACAAAAGGCTGCTGGTTCTGCATGCCTCCAGCAGCACCTCACCAAGCCAGGGTGCTGAGTTGAATTCTTGACAGCAGGAGCTTAGAAGAAGGCACTAGAGCAAGGCTGGATTCGCCCCCCAGCACTGCCCTGCCACCATTCCTCCACCCTAACCCAGGTGACAGCATCGCTCTCCCTCCCATGGCACAGAGGTCACCACAGCCCGTGTGAGCCCAGTGCAATGGAGAGGACAGATCTGCGCAGCCAGGGGAGGAGGGAAGGACATGAATGTGCCTTACCAGCAGCCACCAGCCATTGCAGCACTCAGCTGCATCGTGGGACTGCACCCGAAATGCCAACCGGACTCCAAAAGGCTCTCGCAGCAGACAGAACAAGAGCCTGTTCAAAGAGGTTATTATAATCTCTCGCCCCCAAGAAGTTTAGAGCACAGAAGATATTCTTGTGTCAGGTAAGAGAAAGGGACCCTACGGAGTTTAGAGAGACACAGAGACTTAATTTGCAAAGTTAAGCCATTTCATTCATGGAGCCGCTCTGCAGCACTTGCAGTATTGACATGAGCAGACAGTAATTGCCAGGATTGTTTTCTGCTGAGCTCTCACTTTCCAAAAAGTCATTACCCAATCAGTATGGAAAGTCATTAGCTAATCCCTTTAGGATCACACTGTTAACAGAATTTGTTGGACTGCCTGGACGCTGGCTGAAAACACAATATATGAACATACAAATGAAGGAAACATCTTAAGCATTACTCAGTGGGGTCCTCAGCTGCGTTGGGCAAATCTCTGTGCTCAAACACTGGGTGCTTTTCTGTGCCAGCTTCAGCCCAGCAGATTTCCCAGAACAATTTAGGAGAATTTCTGAACTGCCCAAATTGCACTAGTCTGTAATGCCCAAGAGTGGCAGCAGCATTTCTAACAGCATTTCGTCTGTGCCAAGAAGAGGAAGAGCTGCAGAGGTGGCTCTGCACCGGTGGAGAAGACAACCATCAGTGGGCACCTCAGAGCATGCCGGGTGCCAGAGCAGAGCGCACGAGAGCTGTCCTCTCGCAGACTGCCAGAGAACGACTGACAGAGCATCTATGCTAATGCAGCAGAAGTAACAATATGCTCACTCTTGATCCAAGTTAAAAATATACTGCAAGACAAACCAGTCATGTGCATAGCCCAGATTAACTAATGCAAGGCCACAGGCTAAAGGAAAAACAACCTCAGGATTAAACGTTAGGAAGAGCATAGGGAATTGGGTGAAGCACTGGGAAGACATAACAAAGGATATCAAGGCTGCTTGGGATTTAGCGAGATCGGGAAAACTAGAGAAAGAGGAAATTGCAATCTGAGATGAGGTTGCAAGGAAGACTTTTTAAGAAAACAAATTCTAGGCAGAGTCCTGGGGTCTGGTGGGAGACCAGGAAGTCATTGCTGGCCAGGGCAAAGGGTGCAAAGCCTGGGTGCCAACTGAAGTAGTAAGCAAATGAAAAACAGGAAAACAACTTCTCTGAGTCCTAACAAGCTCTAACTTGTCTAAGTCAAAACACATCTTTTCGCTAAATGCACAGCAGCTCTGGTTTTTTATTAGTTATTTCTCCACAAAAATTTGTCTCCATATAAAAGACAGTGATTTGTACCGAGCTAGTTGACATAAACTGGTAGTTACCATGGGAGAGAAACCAAACTTCAATTCCCATTAGCTCTGCAAATCCTAAGTACTTCCCTAAATAAGCTGCATGTGTGCAAAACATCCCCCTGGGGCCCAACACACAGGAGGGTGCACTGCTGCACAGATGGGGATGCAAAGGTTATTTGCTGATCACACCTAGTGCCATCCACGAAAGGATGGTGGTGGTGAAAGGGTAAAAAGAGAAAAAAAAAACTGATTTATAAAGTACAATTTAGCATTTCCAAGGAGGTGAGGGATTTGCCCAAACCTAAGTAAATGCACTAAGTGCCTTTTTCAGATCTTGAGGGTTTTCTGTTTTTATTATCCCGGGTTCAGACCTTTTACTTAACAGAAACCCTCACCCAAAACTGTGAGCACCCTGGTTACTAGGAAGCTTTCGCCCAGCATTTCTGGGCAGCAGAAACACTAACATACAAGCCACTGTGACTCAGATGCAGGTATGCTCTTCTCTGCATATGGTCTGTTATTCCAGCTGAACTGCTCTGTACAGGTGCCTGTATCAGCCAAGGCAGTGTCTATCAGCCTTTGTAAACAATGTATTTGCCAGCTGCAACTAAGCACTGAAGAGGTTTTGAAAAAAAGTGATCAAAAAAGGAAAAAAAATAAAAAAAGGCCCTGCCCTCTACAAATGCACATGCTTACTCTAGGCTGCACTTCGTTATGCCCAAGGCAGCTAGACCTATTTTAGCTGGAGGACTACATCTGCCTGTTCACCCTCTGCAGGATCCAGACGCAGGGCCCTTGCTCCTCCTCGCGGGGCTGCTCAGCACATCTCCATCCCACTGACACAGGCACCTGCAAAGGGAACGGCTCATCCTTCTGCGGCGGTGCCCAGACCCTCTCTGCAGGAGCAAGGACAGCAGATGCCCGCTCCGTAGTTTTCCTACCAGCAGCTCAAGCTTCTAGGTGCATAGCATGGGAAGCCAACGACAAGGGCAGGCCAGGCAGCCATGGAGCTGGCTGCAGCCTGGCATCGTGCCTGCAATTAACTTTGACCGTCTATAATTTGAAGAGAGGATCCACCACACCACATCACACAGCACAAACATCCCTCCATGTGGTACCGACAGCGCTTTTTATAAACTACCAGTTCCTGCTGCAACATTTCTCCCAAGAAACTAAAGAAGAGTGCAAAATAATGCTTGAAAAAAAGCTGGGTTTGTACATATGGAAAACCGGCACAGCTACATGACAATATTTTGCTGAAGCGAAATATTAATTGCAGGTCTGTGACACTGCCTCCTTTCTTTCTTGGAAATCTTAGTGAGACAGTCTGTATCCATGGTATGGAAGCTGTGATCTGTTGAATAAATTTGGAACTAGAATTTACTTAGAGTGTTTTTTCCCTCTTTCTTCTCATTGCTTTTAGGAAAACAGAGAGTAAATAGAAAACCCACCCACACAGCCAAATATTCAGCTGCAATCAAGTAGCTTCAAGTCATTCAGATCCACAGAGCAACCTCAGCTCTGGTTGCCCCAACATTCAGAAAGTTGCCCTGTAGTATTCTAGAAGATGCACAATTTCTGCAAGGAGGATTCAAAGAAAGAAGGGAGAAGAAAACCTTTACGATTCCCTGAATATTTGCGTTTTAGATTTTGAAAGGAAGAAAGCAGAACATTAATTGCTATTGCACAGAAAGGATCTTCAGTAAAGTTTTGTTTTAGAGATTATTATTTTTTTGCTTACATGTGTAGTTATGTCTGCTCAAGTCATCTTTATAAAGAGGTTCAGGTTCAGAATGAATAAACTGCTTAGAAATAAAGAAAGCTATCACACATTATAACAAGCATTTTTCCATGAATCAGCTCCATTGTATACCATAAGAAAGCTCCCAAGACAACCTAGGTGACCAATAGAAATATTCCAGATTTTGGATATTTTACTGCAAGCCTGTGTGTCCCTTTGAGGGAAGGCTTGAAGAACAGGTCTATTCTCAGAAAGGAAGGTCTGAACATAGTGCCAGTCTTCAAAGCTGTGTAAGGTTATAAAAAGGACAGCAGCCAATTGTACTCCATGCCCATTGAGAGTAAAACAAAAATTAATCAGCTTAATTTTCAGCAAGGACTATTTAGGTTACACATTAGAAAAAAACCTGCAAGGACAGGGCATATAGGAACAAGCTACTTGCTTGTAGTAAGTCCTTCCCTTAGGTTTTTAAAAGAACAGACTAAGCAAGCTAGTCTGAGGCCGTCTCTGACGGATGTAAGTATATTGGTCCAGCTCCAAGATGGGCAGCTGGATCCCACAGTTCCCAGTATCCCTCTGGTCCTTTATTTTTTAACTTTCTGGTCCATACGCCTCCTTGGAGCAAAAATAGACAGGCAGCAGAAAACAGACACGATTAACCCCAAACGGGCAGCTGCACTACTATTGACTGCTGTGTCCTCACCAAGAACACAGACACATATTTTCTATAGTGACCCCAAAGCAGGAAAACAGATATACATGTAGTTGCACTCAATACCACCTTATAGCAGCTGAGCACTGGTAAGACAAAAATCAGTGGCAAAAAGTGCTGCAAGAACAAAGCAGGCGTTTCCAATCCCCAAGCAAAAAGGCTTAGGAGGGATCACATAGATCAGCCAGAGACAACAATTCTCATAGTGCCCTCAGAGGCAAGAAAATCCATGAGTGAAATGTGACAGCCAGCACCACCAGTGACCACGAGTGATATTACCTCAGCTACAGACCCTCTTCAAGCTCAAATCGTCTGCAGTAGTGATGCACCGGAGATGATGATTGAGACCCAGGTGGCTCTAGATCTCCAAATCAAGTAGGAAGACATCCTGGCTTCCTACTGAGCTCTCAGTGGATTTGAGTGCCGGCTCACTGTCCTCAGGCAGCACGTATGCTTGAGATTCACGTAAGCTTCTGCAGTTTGTACAGCAGCAGATTGCACCAAAAGGATGAGTATTTTCAAAGAAATTCCCTGAGGCAGAGGAAAACATCTGGCACCCCCCTACAAAGTCTTCACTGCCACCCACACATGGGCTGGACACCACATTGTGCTGTCAAAAACCTCAATCTGTTTTTAACAACTAAGCAGAAACATTTCCGGCAAAATGAAACTTAACCTAAATGTTCCTTTGCCAAATGATGCTGCCTCCTTTCTGGTTACTTTTAAGGGGGGAGGAAACCCATGAGCTAGGAAAACAAATCAGTAATTGACTGGTCACTCCCACCCCACAAAAGGTCTCATACCCCTGAGAAAAATGGCTTTCAAGTGCTAAAACAGACCATTAAAAAGTAGCAACACGTCATGACAACACCTCTCAAACAAACCTAAGTTCTACCTTGTCTTGTTTTCAATTGTTCAAAAACTTACAAACCTCCCATGTAAAATGCCTGCAGGCCTGGTCAAGATGCAAAGAAGGACACCAAGCACTATCCATCTCAGGGACACACACACACAAAAGAAGATGGCAGCAGTGTATTTTCAGTCAAATCCCAGAGAAACCAGCCACAAGTGAGTGGTTACTCCCCTAAACAAGCTCACAGCAAAACCCAATGAGTCCCAATCACAACTAGATTTTAATTTGCAGGGCTGAGCTCAGTGAGTCTGAGTTTAAAGCAGAGACTTATTTTTCCTCACTGCTGGGGAAAGCCAGCTAATTTGCAAAAAGAAGTTTTCAACACCTTTGAGGATGTGATGGTTCTGGTGCGCTGGCCAGATTGACGGGTTTTTGTCAGGCCTAAGCACTAATTACTCTTTGCAGTCTGTTATTGCAACCCCGTCCAGCTTGCACACTGCCACTAACGTCATATCCAACCCCACACAGTTACGTATTCCTGCGATAGGCAGCTGGATGGGGTTATCTGCCGCTTGTTGCAACTACTCAGTGTCCTTCTCTCAGATTATGTATTTCTTGAGCATGAGGATGAGGAGCTGAACCATTCCTCCCAACAAGTTCTTCCCCAAACACCAACATCGCTCTTGGCTGTGACTCTGCTTTCAGTTTCATAATTGACAAGTACTTCCCCATGACGTCTAAGAAAAAATAATAAAGAAAAACACTTCTCAGCATAGCCCTGTTACTACAGTACGTTCCTTGACAATACAAGGATGCAGGATTGTAGCATACCACCTTCAAAGTCATACAGGCATTGAAATCCCAATTTAGCATTCCCCATACCTATCCTGGCCATGGGAAACCAGACTGGTTCAGAGAGAGTATCTGACACCCTTCTTTCCTTCCTTCCTTTCTTTTTCTAACTATCTGAAAAGAATTTAATGAAGTCCTTCAAAAGGACAGTAACAGAAGAGCACATACTTTTGGCAGCCGTGCAATAGCTCACAAATGAATACTTAAATAGCTGCTTTTCTTTTGTCATTCTTAAGTGATGGTCAAAGATACATGGATGGGCATGAAAGGGAAGCTCAGTGCATCAAGCCTGCTGTCCATGCAGGTGTTAACACCAAGAACATGGTATCAATGCAAGGGTTAACCTCCACATCAAATAATTAAGTAAAAGCATGTTCATAAATAACATCACAAATAGTTAGAAAGTCTCACAACTCCCAGTAAATTCAACCCCAGCCGTAGGATTTCCTGTATCTCATACAGGTATCTCTGCATGTCTAACTCCACAGATACAACCTGATATTAAAGATCTTCTTTAGATTAATTCCCTGTTATTTAAAGGATCTGGCGTTTTTAATCTTTACATCCATTCAATTTCATATCCTTTTGCTGACAAACACTTTTAAGACAAAAGAATTCAAAAAACACTACGATTAAATCCTTTGCGATGGTTTCCATTCAAGGAAAAAAAAAAAATCAAAGCCATGAAAGAGAGGCAGACATTAATTAATAAACACATTCACAAAGCAAGCTCTAAACCTCTCAAAAGACTTTGCCAGAAATACTCAATAGCTGGGAGTTTCTGATGAAAGCTGCATTAAGTCAGCTTGTAAATCAACTACAGCTTTTTCCTCTGTAACTCAAGAAAGGCTTGGGTACTTACAGAAATTACAGAATTTGGAGAGGGGGAAGAGGAGACCAAGGCCACAAAGGAGACAAGTCTCACACCAGATTTGCTTGGAGCTGTTATGCTTCTATCATCATTTAGCTTAAAAACCCTTCACAATATAGGCCAACTCAACAACAATCATCATCATCATCACTCCTTTTATAGGAAAGCGGCTTGTCAAAGCCAAGGGAAATGGACAGTTTGCTCATGGCTAGTAACAAGCCTTTTTAAGTCTAAAAAGGTCACGCCAGGACCACTCTACCAGCCACCATTTTCCTGGCTGGTTTTCTGCTGGATCAGCCACTGGGAGTCCGTGATGCCTGGTGACCCCATGCACCTCCGGGTGAATATTTTGGCTAGATACACTGAACTTGAACTTCAAACCCCACCACTTCAGCTGTCAGGGCCTCAGCGTGTCCCTCACCGGGTGAGAGCCACAAAGCCCCTGCCACCGATGGCAGCCCCTGTCCCCCCACGTGCAGGGAGAGGGAAAGGTTTCCAATGACCCAAAGCACCAAACTGTCACCCCTCCAGTGCTGGTAAATACAGAGTAGACACAGAGTCTTCGAAGTAGAAGAAGGGAGTATTTCATAGGAGATAATTTTAAGTGAGACAAAAAAAATCTTGTCTTTTACTTATATTATAAGCAAAAATTTAGTTCACAGCCCATCTATCTCACCTTCCTTTTTCGTGTTAGCAGCTTTTCTGTAGATACAGTCTCTGGTTAATAATAACAGACTGAGTTGTCCTGCCGCATGCTCAGCTTTTAAAGCCAACAGTTCATTGTATCGAGGCAGATAATATAGTTTTATAACCAATGTTAAATAAATTACTTAAGAAATCATCCAGCTTAAATAGCCTTTCCTCAGTTATGATAAATTATAAAAGCGATTTGTTGGCATATTAGTTACAGATGCGTGTATATGGGTCTGCTGGCCAAAACATTTCAGTATCAAATGAGAAGCTGAAAGCAGACTAGAATATTTATTATTTTGCTGAACACCACGTTCAGGAAGTCTTCACCATGGCCATGGGCTGCACAAGTACAGAACAAACTGATCCTGTCCACAAAAGCTTAGAGCTGAAGCAAAGGCCATGAAACAGATCCAGGCAGGACAAGTCAAGGATGAATGAATACATCAACACCTCACTTTTTAATTTTGGTGTATTAAAAAAGGTATACTTAAATCTCTATCACTTCATCTTGCTGCCTCTGTCATCATGTAACCATTATGTAACACGGTATAATTAAAAATAAACTTTTCACTCCCCAGCAACAGTTATGCAATAACTTTTAATTAACTGAGATCCTTCATGTTTAAGAAAACATTTAAGGAGTTTAAATTATAACTCAGTGCCTTTCCTCATAGTATCATATTCAAATCCTCCAACAAAACATATCTACATCTTCCTTCTCATCTCTCCAGTACAAAGATGATTTGTCAGGTTTTATTTGGTTTTATCCGCTCACAAGATGCTGTCTCAGGGTCCTAAAAATGCAGAGACATATTTTATGCAATCTGCCAGCAACTGTCTTCAGATGCAAGGCTACAGGGAGTTGATGAGCTCTTTTCTTATCAGAATGAGTCACAAAAATGGATTATCCACACTTAATCCTCCTCACACTGGTGAATTTCCTGATTTTTTGTTCAATTAAAATAAAATAAAACGAAAATTGGCCTGATGAAACCTTGTAAGAACGGTTTTACTTCAGGGTGTCCCTGCAGAAGAGAAACATCACTCTGCCATTTTAGGTGACCACGAAGCCCCAGTGTTCCTGCTTTCAGCACACATTCTCCGCACTGTGGATCCCCCCCCTCATGCCCTTTTTTTCCAGTCCCATCATGTGCCCCCACAACGGTGTTCAGCTGCAGCATTTTGGAGGTTCTTTTGCTTTTTTTGCAAAGTCCTCATCTCCCTGCAAACTGAACAAATAAGAAATTGTTTAACCTGTTTCTTTCACAAAACTTTTCCACTGTAGAAATCTTACTAATCTGATTTCCTTGAAATGCAAATTTTTTTAAAAAATTGTTCTGCTAATTTTCATGAAAGCCAATACCTTGCACGATCAGAACTGATACTCTCTTTCAGTTAAATCTCAAAATAACAAAACCTGAGCTTGGACAACCTCCCTTCCATTTTGAACAGGGATTTAGAAAGAGAAGTGGGGCTTTTGCTGCTGTTTACTAATCCCAGCACAGAGAAAAAGAAATCCAAACTGCCCAAAAGCTCATCCCTGAAAATAATATGATTTTCCTGTAAGATTAAAAAATGTGTCTATTCACAGATTCAAGCTTAAAGAGGAAAAAAAGAAGCCTTCATACTTCTAACATATGGTCCATGGCCAACTTTTAGTGCAAAGCTGTCCCATCAGGCAGCAAGCAGATAGGCAGAATGGAAACCAGGGCTTCATCTTTACGGTTATTTCCTTGCTTATTGGATTTGGGTTTTTAGCTTCACTCTGAAATGCTGCCACGCTGCATTTAGCACGTAGTAGCTGGCATCACTTTAAAGGCCCCAGCAGAACTCAGTCAGCAAACCAGATTAGTTACACCACATGGGAAGGGGAGCTTGTGTGTTTTGGGGAGCGATGGGGAATCAGGAAGACATCCCGTTGCGATGGTGAAATGATGGAGGGAGAGGCAGGAGAGGAAAACAAGCCTGTTCTTAAATTCGACTTTCATCTTAGACAGTGTGCTCTACTTAACCGCACCTGGTACAACCAAACCGTCCTAGGAGACTTCTCACAGACTGCACTGCACGTGAACAGCCTCGCTACTGGAGCGGAAGCGTGTGTCTTGTCATGCCACATCAAATTTCAGGTTGCTGCACCTTGTCAAGGCTGTGGAGCAATGCGATCAGTGTTTGCATCAGTGCAGCCAGCGTCCTTCGGGTGACACCGGTAGCAGAGGTGGGTGAGGATCCTGAGCAGACCGACGGCATGGTTTTAACAGAGCTGGCTAAGATCTCTGCTTCTCAAGAAGAAGGTTCTGACACTCAAAGCGTCATTTAATCTCTCACCGACATGCAGGCGGCTGCAGTGGGATCCACCTCCATATGCCCCTACAGTACCTAATCTGCCAGCCACTTTGAAGATGGTTTGTGGCCAAGTGCTTCCTGTAAATTACTCCTTTCTTTGCAAAACCCACTTAATGGAATTAAAGTGAGGGATCAATTTGGCCCACAGAGTATGTGAACTATAGAATTAGATTTTATCTCATTCCATTACAGAAAGTTCAAAATCGGAGAAAAAGTTTCATTTGCAGGCTGACAAAAGTTATTATTAAAACACACTGTAAAAATAGGAAGGTTTTTTTTTTCTTATACAAATCATTTTAAAATATATCATTTATTCAAAGCATGTACATCATTAAAGAGTTATAGATGACAGCTACAGAGAAAGTGGATAAGGAGAAAAGTTTAATTATTTCTAAAATTTCTTTTTCAGTTTTCCAGCCAGACAAGAAAATCATTAAAGCAGAATCATAAAGATTACTCTGCAAGGAGAAAAAAGCCCCCTCACATGCAACTTAAGACACAAAGTGAAGTTAAACACATATTTGACAATCTTCTATTCATTAAAACACAACCTCAGTTAATCCCTTTGGGCTTAAGAATTTACAAAATGTATCTGTAATGTCAAGTTAAGGTACCACATTTCTCCCTCTATCCTGTCACTTTTTTGAATATTTCAGTGGTTTTTTCCCTCTAACACAGGAGGAGGAAAGTTTTTATCAATTTGCACCTACCTCTTGGAAACCCTGCTTCCTCAGCAGTCAGATTTTGCTTTGGGTGTGACTCCCTTCCCTATCAGAGGAGCATACCCTGGACTGCTAATGCCCACGTGGCTAATCTTTCTGGGAGGAGAGAAAAGAATAGCAAAACAGTTGCATAAAATATTATTAACATCTGGGAGTTACACCACCTTAAATGAAAAGACTGGAAAGGGATAAAAACATATTAGCTCATGCTTTGGGCATCAGCCATTGGTTGGTTTGCCTTCAGCTGCAACCCTCCGAGCTTTGACCATGCAATCTCTGACGACGCTCTTGCAGCCTTCGTTGCCGTCACTCAAGGGCTGTGTACCAATACTCACATGCACGCCTGTCACCTCTGGTTTCTTCCCTCTTCACCTCCCCAGGAGAAGAAGTATGCAGTGTTTAGATTGTAAAGATGGTCTCTTGCAACTGTAATATTAGTTTGATTTGCATACAGAGTGCCATCTTGGGTCAACCCTGTATTAAGTTATTCAGGTATTTTGTCACTACAGGAACTACAGATTGGATTAATTTCACCTCATTACTTTCCCTATATTATATCTCTGAATGCCCATTTTAGCTGGCAGAGAAAAGCTGTTTTTTGTTAAGCAGCAATTCATTGGATTTTTCTAGACATCTACTTTAAGGCTACCTGAACAGCCCCAAAGCACTGCCAATTCTTATGCACTGAATGCAAGAGCAGTAGCTCTGAGAGCATCTGTATTTAGTCAGATGAGTACAAACCTAGGCACCTGTACACTGCTTAAATGAAGCTATTGCACAGAGTAAAAAAAAAAAAAGAAAAAAATCCACAGCTATTCTTGGAGAAATTACAAAACATTAAAGTACTATACTATTGGCATAAACACTGTGCTATTCCTACTGCTCTCTTCCTGCTACGGAAGCAGAGCAAAGACCCCAGTCCCACAGCTGTGCTCTTCTGGAGTTGGTCCAGTGCCAGCCCAAAAACCATGCAACGTCTCATCTCCATTCATCAGCATTAGTACCATGTGGCAAGCACAAGCTCTCAAACCAGCATCCAAAAAACACACACAAACCACTGATAATCCCACACACTTAGCAACATAGGAGCAATGTGACAGTACGGAGGGTTTTCCAGCATCTGTGCCTAACCCAAAGGAGTATGAAGATCCAAAAATGATTGTCCAAACTCAGTGTCACATGGAGTTATTGGACAGCACAGGAGAAATGCACATTTGTTCCTCATGGAAAGGAAGAACTGCTGTTTAGTAACTCTTCTACCCTTCTTCCAATAATTTACTACCAACAAGGAAAAATACCAGCCTTTTCTACAAATATGCATAAAGTATTACTACCATGTGTGTGCAGAAGGGTTTTTTCACTTGCCTTCATTGCAGAGCTTAAGTCCTGGAGCAATCTCAAGAGAGAAACAACAACAGTGGTCTGCTAGAGACCCTGTGTGCGTGCACACTAAACCACTAGACATCCTGGCACAGCTCAGCCTCATCCACCACCTCTGCTCCAGACAGCCCTGACCAAAATAACCAGGGTGGGAAAACTTGCAGAGCCATTACCCACCCACTTTTACTCAACCAGATACAATTTGTCCTGATTTTTAGAAGCTCCTGTTTTCTTCAGTAAATTATTTTAGTTGAGGAAACCAGCAATGACATTTAGAGGAAAAAAAGAGGTTTAGGGCTAGCAGTAGAAGATGTACAAGGAGAAAAGGAATGGACAACAAGAGAGGTTACAAAAACAAAAATACATCCTATCTGTAGGAGAGATACTGAAGCAATTTCTGCTTTATACACAGGGATGGCATCTCCTGCAGGGTGAAACCTGCACACAACTGTCCTTATGGAAAGCATGAACAGAGAACTAAACGTGTGGGAAATGCCCCCATTCGGAACAAGCTGGTCTCTACCTGCCAGCCAGGAGGCAGACAATACATAAATCCATCGTCCCATGCCCTTCTTTATAGGGTTGAGTGGTGGCACCTAAAAAAGCTCTTGGGAGAAGGAGGGACTGTGAATACCTTTTGCCTGTACTAGGGTCGCACGACAACCCCAAGCAGCTGCATGCAGAAAGCTGAGACCTTGCACATTACCAAAGGGCTGCAAGGGGTCTGCATCTGGGTCATCTCCCTCCGATATGGTTGAATGTACCAGCCAGACAAAGGCCATAAATTTGGCTATGAAACACAAGATACCGTCTCCTGTGCTGAAGCACTGGGAGGGTTGTACACAGGTAGCTTTGCTGCAGCAGCACCGAGCAGCTTTGTGCAGAGACAGAGGCCTCTGGCACCCCAATGCGTGTCTATGCAGGACGATTCATCCAAGTGGCAGTAAATCTGGATGTAAAATGAAATTATTGTTCTTGGTGAAATGGACATTGAAGGAAATGAAAACAATTTGTACTAAAAGTTCCCAGCTGATGGGGAATTCACCACAAGCAGCACCTCACAGAGGCAGGCCCCACAGGCGCCCTGCGCCACCTGAGATCCTCCAGCCAGGCAAGAAATCACCAGACACCAACAAAGGCAGTGAAAACACATGGCCTTGCACTTTTTCTGAAGAGCTTTGCTGTGGTGCTGGCGCCAAGCAGCATGGTAAATCACTCACTGAGCTCTTCGGAGGGATACAGAGAAAAAGCCAGGCCCCGGGCCTGCGCTGTCCCACCCGAGTCACCTCACCGCACGGCTCCTCTCCCTCGCCACCGCTCCTCCTTGGGCTCACATAATTACTGCCGTAGAGCTGCAATCATCCCCTCGCAGTTGGAGGCACAGCCCATGTTCTGGAGCAAGCCCGGCATCCCCACCCACACACGGAGATGGAGCCCCGAATTAGGCAGCTGAGGGGCCAGGACGGGAGGCAGGCAGAGCCCCCCCCAGGGCTCCTGAAGGAGTTCAGGCAGTGGATGGAGGATGTCCTAAATATAGCCCCCCCCCCAGCAGAGCCACCCGGAGCTGCAATGAGCCTAACGTGGGTCATCGGGAAGGGGAGAGGACACTGGGGCTCAGAGCGACGAAAGAGGGCAGAGCTGCTGGGTAAGCAGGCAGGAAGCAGGGAAAGGCACAGGAAGGCAGGGGCCGCTGGTCCCCCCTCCCGAAACCACTGTGCTCCCCACATCTGCCCTGGGAAGCAGCAACGGAGATGTACTTGGGGCCGGGGGGAGTAGGAGACAACATGGGTGTCCCTCTGCCCTGCATACGGCAGTCTGCCTAAGGTCGCCCCCTCCAGTCACTGTGTTCTGACTAAAACCAAGTGAGACAACTTTACTCCATCCGAATTTAAAACCCTTCATGAGCATCATGGCCACCTCTCACACCCTCCTCCCAATGCCTGAGCAAACCAAGAGGTTTCAGAGAAGGAGCCCCAACAACAACTGATGAAGTTGTTGGAGCTGGGAGCTGGGGCTCCCAGCTCACACAGCATCTTCTGAAAGCAATTAGAAACAACGAACACTAAACAGCACAAACAGCAGACCATGAGGAGGAACCTTTGTTTTTTTTCCCTCTGTTTCTCCAACAGAGACTTTTGACCTTAAAATAGAAAAAGCCAAAACCACTTCTGCATCTGTAGGTGGAGTGCAGCAGATGGGCTTGGTGCTGCCAAGCTCCAGGGTGAGGTGGGCCCTCAAGGAACACCCAACTGCCAGCAGCGTAATTTGGGTTATATTTGAAAAGTGGAAGAGTTTTGCAAACTATGAACCTCTGAGCCTTGACACGGGCTAGTAACAACATATCACAGGCAAAAGTACCACACAGACTGGGACAGCTAGCATGCAACTGAGAGCTCTTGTGGGGACCACAAGATTGTTGGTTTCCAGAGTGGGTGACAGTGGCTAATAGAGACCTTGCTATTTGCTAGTGCCTCCAAAAAAAAAAAAAAAGAGAGAGAACCGTGCACACTTGGGCTTTCAGAATCCTACCACAAATCAGACCTCGCTCCAGCAAAACACCTTCCCAAGCCACATAACTGGAAGCGGAGCAGATTTTTCTCCACAGATCCTGGGTAAACCAGCTCAGATCCCTCTTTCGGACTTGCCTATCCACCAGTGTGGTCTGTGGGCCCACACAACGCTGTCACACCCTCGTTCTGACCTCTGGCTCCAGGGTGGGCTATATACTTGCTTAAAGACTTCCAATGAAAATATCAGCTTAAGAAATCACAGCAGCAAGGGATGGGTGGGGAGAACATTCCCCACAAGAAAGAATCTGAGATCTCTAATTACACATATCCCATCTAGATATTGTTGTAAAGAGCTCTGCCTACATAAGGAATAGGAGATTTGATCTAATAAGCAAATAAAGATCAGAAATCTCTCCTGCCAGCCATGAGAAAGGCTATCAATAATTCATTTTAACAAAAAAGAACATCAAAGGAAAATGCTGTGTTGGTTTGACATTTTGATATGTTGGTTCAGGATTCTTCTTTAATGTAATATGTAACAAACAGCAGAGTTCATCTATAAATGCCAGACACGCTTGTATATTGTTGAATATAGCAGTTCCTATTGATATTCACTCAGGCTTTTTTAATTAATTCACTTTGATTGCCTTTACATCTATTTTACTTCCTTTATCCGACATGAGGTCAAGTGGAGCCCTCAGAAATGCTACACAGGGTTTCCAAAAATAAAGTCTCAAACTTGCAACCACTTTTTCATTTATTTCTTCATGTCACCCACCACATGCCCTTAGATCCAGCCCAACTTGCCTGACTTGCTGTGAATTGCTTAAGAAAAACATACAGTCAAGACGCAGAACAAGGTGTTTGTGTCCTAAATCGACCGTCTGTGCAAGTTCACTCACATATAGTGGTTTAATTTCTTTTACAATTTCCATAGGCACTTTTGGTGGAGTGGATGAAGTACATTATACTCCAGAAAGCTTCGGATTGCAATCCACAGATTTCAACTTCATGTTGCAAGATGTATTTATTGCAGTGGAGAGCTGTTGGCAAATTTAACATATATTGCTCAAGCTCAGTCTGTATTCCCTTCAGTTCACAGGAGACACAAGGGAGCTCATGTCTTCTAAGCTTAGGATGGTAGGGCAAATTTCTTTCCAGATAAAATCCTCTCTAAAATGCAGAGAATGGTTAACTAGTTGTGACTTACCAGTTCCAAGGTCAAGTAGAAAAGTAAATACTCCTGTTGTTACATCATTTTGATTAAGGATTCTCTTTAAAGTACATTCTTATGCAATATTGAGATGCTTCTTTAAAAATCTATTTCCATGGAGGAAAGTCCTTGCCGGCAACAACCTTCTTTAGAGGCTGACATCTGAGCACGGCTGCATCCTACAGCCTTTTAGCTATATATTTATAGATCCACAGGTTTTCTATGAATTGTAGTTTTTAAATTACTATTTATATTGACTGTTGCAACTAGAAAAGAACTGTTCAGCTACAGTTTGATGGAGGTGTAACAGCTACTGAAAGTGATGACAGTCCAGATGGTAAAGCTGTTATCTAACCCAGATGATGAAGTCATATCATCTTTGTTATATTCAATCAGTTGTAAACAGAAAGAGTCAAAAGAGGAGATTATATATATTTTTCCCAACTATTTGCAGATCCCAATGCCAACAGTTGCATCTACTGGAATCCTACAGCTCTGCCAGCTGTAGAAAAACAGCACCCACAGAAGCGCACCCCTTGGTGCTTTAACCCTTGCTGGCTAACAGGGCGGTCATCTTCCCCACCAGACAGTGAGCTGCCAGTGGGGAGCTTTTTCCACACACAACCACAAGAAATCCCATCCCTGAAATCTTGGCTCAGCGCTGGGGAGCAGCTCTGAGGACAAGGTCTTCACCCCTGGGCCACCCGCACCCTGCCACCCACGTGGCTGCCTCTCGGGCATCCCCAAATCGTGTAGGCATTGCACCATACCATGTGCCGAGGAGAGTAAGTCCTGGTCGCGCTTGCAGATGGCATCCCTGCAGGTGGGACCGGCTGATCTTGGAGGTGGCCTTGGGCCTTCCCTTAACCACATGGGGAACATGCACAGGGATGAGATAAAATGTTCCAGCAGAAGACAGATCTTCAGTTCCTTTTAAAGACTAAGATCCTATTGGCTTTTTTTTTTTTTTTTTTTTTTTTCTAGTTGGAGTAAATTTTTTAAAATAATTTGAATGTTTTTCAAA
>VXAL01008375.1:17883-35433 GCA_013399475.1 Chauna torquata | reverse complement strand
TTTTTTTTTTTTTTTACAGATGGCAGTAAATTTGTTAAATCACTTGGATGCTTCTGAAAACTTTAGGCACTGTTGGAATAATCCCAAAAGAAAAGGAAAAAGAAAAAATGAGCCACTGCCACTCACTCAAAGGGCTACAATGCAACTGCAAATCTCTGAAACCTATTTAAAAAAGCCACTACCGTAGCAGGACTGCCACAGCAGGCTGGTGGGGGGGGGGTTTAGAGCCCAAAACCTCACTTTACATAAGCCTGTCCCTTCCCAAATCTTTAATTATATCATGAAAACTAGAAGGGAAAAAAATATTTCCCTGACACACCATATGAACATAAACACATTATTATTTGAAAGGCTGTACAAAGGTTAAGTCTTTAATCCTTTTAATCCAGACGACAAACAAACAAAACCCCATCCACGGCTCCCAGAGCACTGCTGAGCACTGCCAGGTCTCTGGTGGGGGCTCTCACCATTCACTGCTGCAGCAATCAAGAGCCTCCAGCTACAAAGTTGCTGCAGAAGAAATAGGTACATGCACGTTTTTATTCCCAGCTCTTTAAAGCTCATTATGGGCAATTTGGCAGGCTGGCCTCACGTTTCAGTTGAGAAGGTTTTAATTCTCAGGTCCGTAACAGCAAGGTTGCCAGATTTCCAGGTCTGCCCGCTGAACCAGCAGCAGCTGCCCTCTTACCAGCAGCACAGCTCTTGAACACAAGAGATTCCTCTTACCTGGCACTTGTGTGTCCAACCAAGCTGAAGTCTCCTAGTCCAAGGTTCACCACCGGTGACCTGCTGGCCTGGAGCCACTCAACTCCCCACATATCAGCACTTGTTAACTGTTGCTGTCACTTCCAGAAGATGCTCTGCCACGCACACAGAAAATGCAATTTCTCCTCAATAAAATCAAGAGAATTTAAGGCAGGGAAGTAATCATGCAGTAACGGCAAGCAGCATCAGAATATAAACTGCAGAGCATCTGGGGCCGGAGAGAGCTCCTCGTTCGGTACACCCTATGGAAAGCACTTTGCTTGGTGCAGTGCGTGACAGTATTTGTACCGCTCCCTCAGCGTGGAGGCTGACATCTGAGCACTCGGTGCAGTAGTCTGAAGGGTTACGGATTTAGGACCTGATCTGCGTTTATCAGAATAACGGGAAATTCTTCCACCTATTTCAATGGGAATTGGGTCACGCTGCAACCATGCGTCTTAAATGAGCCGCAGGAAGAGCACCACTAACTTCAGCAGTACTATTCGTGTGATTCAAACAAGGTGTGTGGTTAAGTACATTTCTGAACCAAGTCTAAATGAAAAGTCTAAGCCATCCATAGAAGAGACACATTTAAAATGCTATTCTCCTGTCTGCCATACATCCGATCACAAATAGGTGAGCCACCGCTTTACGTGCATTTACTTCCCTCAAAGAGAGCTACCACTGATGAGGTGCAGTAATTAAAATCCACATTTCCTCTCAAACCATTTCTCACTTTTTCTCTATCTGTCTCATCAAGTACAAGCCACTTAGTGCAAATTCTGTCAATTTTGGGAAGAGTTGCTGGGCACAATATAAAATACTTCAGCAGCGTGTAGATAAGCCAACAGAAGAATTAACAGCCTTGATGCAGCCCAACCCTCGGCAAGAATTTGTGACAGTCTTTTTGAAACCAAGCAGTCCCCTCACTCCTCATTTCAGATGCTCTCCAGGATGCTGCAACAGCTCCCTAACCCTCACCCTGCTCTGCTACAAGACGGGTTGGACCTCATCTCTCACTCTGAGCAGAGGTCAGGCTGGGGCTGCACTGGCAGAGCAGTGAAGCATGTGAAAGCTGTAGAGCTGCTAGATGTCCTCTGGTTATTAGAGCAGTTGCTCTGGTGTCTATTGTGCACATCAGATCCACATAAGTAATTTTCATGGTGGTGCAGGGCATCACCGCTATCCTGCTCACTGTATCCCTACAGCAGCCAGAGCTGCAGATCACGCAAGGAGACGAAAACACACAAAAAGCAGTGGAAAGATGCGGACACAAATTACGCGACCCAGCCTACACACCTCAGTGCACAAGGGCAGAAAAAGAACGCAAAGGCTCCCACCCCAGCTGGTGGGACTAATGCTGAGCAAATTCAAAGGGATGTGAGGTTGCACAGGGAGCTACTGCTCTGCATGAGCCTCAGTCCGTCTCTGGTCTCAGCAAATTCTGCTAAAGCATGTTATCAGTTCAAGATGATGTGGGCAACAAAGGGAAAAAACTAGACAAGAGGAAAAAAAAAAAAACACAGTACACATCCCCATTTATAATGTGGCCCTGAGATACTGTTAGCACAATGCTTCCTCTGCCATGAGGATGGCAGGTGTCTGATCTCACTTGGTAAAACAGCAAAGGTCATTGCAAAATTACAGCTCAGTTCTGGGTCCGTTCAAAATAATAATAAAAAAAAAAATGAAAAAAATCCATGGCCATCTTAGATCCTTTTGGAAGCAGTCACCCCTCTTCCACCCCCCGGCACAGAAATGCCATCTCCCCAGCTTTTGTCCCATCTCCACAGCACCTAACAGTTGTCTATTACATGCATGAGAATAAGATCTTCTGTAAAATCAAAAGAAAAGGAGGCAATGACTGTTGCAGCCAGGAAAGGGTGCAAAGAACTCTAAAGGCCAAGAAAACCCCTTATTTAGACATCCTACACGAAGACCGCCAGTGCCACACGCTATCGGGCTGCCAAGCTCCCTGCTTGCTGGAGTGCTGACAGCATTTCCATCCCTGGCAGCTCGCAAGGTCGCGGTCCCTGGGGACATTTCATTCTGCTTCCCCCCCTGCTTTCCCTTAGCCCCATAAATTTCAGCTCCATTCTCGCAGCCAGTAGCTCAAGAATACGACAATTAAAGATTAATGTTATAAATGCATGGAAAGTTGAAAAATCCAGATTTCTGAATGTCACGCCAGACGTATTCATTTTTAAACCTTACCCTTGTGGTTTAAGACACCAGGCCAGGAGTGTCACTTTTCCCCAACAGACTGCAAATGCTTTCTTCCTTTCAGCTGCCAGCTAGTTCTGTGGGCTTATATATTTTTCTTTATTTAATTATTCACTGTAATACATGAAACATTAAGCAGCTTCTTTCCATGAAGAAATGAACGTTGCTTCCCAATGACAACATGCTAAGCAGCCTTAATAGCGGGAATAAGGAAATGAGCTTCCTAGAACAAAGGGAAAAAGGACAAGGAGAATGAGAGAGAAGCTACGGAATTTAATAACACGAAAAGTCAAGACTTCATTTCGAATAAAATTGTCACGATCAGCTGACCTGGGAAATAAAAGCAAAAGAAAGAGACTTTTAAAGCGTAAAAAGACCATGTGTTCTGATATGACTTTTGGGCTAGAATTTTCTTCTTTCTCAATGTTTACAGAGATCAGTCAGCGCAGAGGAAGCCACAGATGCAGTGCTGAGATATGTAACACCAAGTTCTGTTTTCTCAGTGGTACTAAACCCTGATAGCTGCAAGAAACTCCAGTTCTCCAGGAGAATGGAAGTTAAAGACTGAAGTCATTAACGAAAGACAGTCCAAGCCACAATTTTTCCTGTGAAAATAGGACTGCATACACAACTTCCAGCTAACGCTCCTCTCATTTAATGTCTTCTGCAGCAGCAAAGAGATGGTCTCATCAGGTTACAGCACAGCCTCATCTCCTGACAGCACCTCATGACCATATCTCACCATCAACCCAGACAGGACAACCCTGGCGACCTTGCCACTGCCGCTGGTTTTGATGAAACCCTTTACCCTGCCCTTGAAAACCGAGGTAGGATTGCGGGGGAGAGAGGATTTTCCTGACTCTGCTTTTTATTTGTTGGGTCACAGAGGTAAAATTATCTGTTTGATTATTTAAAGCTGTTGGCTGTGGGGATAATCTGTGCATTAGCAGCTGTACGGTGGGTGGTTAGCAGCTTTGAATCCATAGTTGGAAGCAAAGAAGTCATTTTGCAGTCTGTTTTTCAAAACAGAAAACCAAGTGCATAGGACAAAAATCCCATCACAGCCTGATGATGAAGTTGCTTTCTGCAATAAGAAACCCTTTCATCTGCTAGCACAGTGGAGGGCGAGTCCCAGCCACGTCCTCCTGCTGCTCCCCCCACATCGCCGCACCCAGGGAGATGACGCTGAGCAAAGGCCAACAAAGCACTAACTCCTGCGATTGCAATTCGTCTCCTTCTAACTTCCTAAAAGGAGACAACCAGAAGCACAGCTCGAACCTGTAGGCTCCAGAAACTCAGCTTAGGAGCCACAAGCTTGCCATCATTAAGCTAAGTCCCATTAGCTTTGAGCTAAGGAGAGTTAAAAGCCCCTACCCGGGCAGTGACTCCTCTGGGAAAGGTGAACAATGGACCCCCTCGCCATGGACAAACATTTAGAGTACAAACACTGCTGGAGACAACTCTATCTAAGCTCTCCATCTGGTAATTCACTAAACAAACTTTTTGCCCAGTCGTGTCCCTACGTGAGCCACAGCAAGCTGCTCCCTCCTGAGCCAGGACAATTTAAGACTGCAGATTTTGCTCTTGGGATTGGCACTTTTTCTCCCCCTACCTTCCTTTTGTCTGCAGCTGCTGAGCTTCAGTCCTGGCCCAGAGGGCTGGGAGGCAGGGTGGAGTCAGCGCAGCGCTGCGCAGATTTCAGGCTGGAAGGTTTATAAAGAACAGACACCAACACCAAAGAGCAGGAAACCAAGAGAGGATAGCAAGGGATGCGAAATATCCCAGGGACAGGAGTGACGAGAAGCAGAGATGCATACTTTTCTCATTAAAAATCTGCATCTGAAAGCAGAGGGGAGCATCCTCACACACAACAGACCTGCACAGTGCTATCTCTTCCCTTCTGCATGGCCTAAGAAGGACCAGAGGCACATAGCTTTCATGTTACAGTTTAAAATACAATCTATAGATGTTTTATCTAACATTTTTGTTAGATAGATTTTGTTTAACAGTTTTGCCACCACCATACGTGCAAGTGCTTTAGCATGGTACGTGACTGCACACACTCTGGCGATACCCACACGACCATAACTGCACGAAAGATCTTTAGGCACAATTGATAATATCTGGAACACATTAAAAAAATTGTATATATAGTTCCCTCAGCAGCTGTACTACTTTTCTCACAGTCTTTACTAATTAGCATAGATTAAGGAGGCACCAACAATCACGGACCCAAGGTCATGTTTAGCTTCCTTTTTAACCAAGGCACAGAATGGTATCTCCAGCATCAACAACTGCAGTCTCAAGTGTCACATAGCTAAAACTTCAAAGAGTTTCTCTGCCATAAGCCTTCCCCCCGCCCCGAATCACAGACTTAATGAATACGGCACCTTTGTGTTGCGGTCTTCTAATCTGGTCTGCTACCTCTCTTGTTCCCCAGCCCTTCCTGGGTCTGGGAGCTGCCAACCCGAGCTGTTCCTCACCCCAATGCTTCCCTGCCCTCCATTTCAACCCCTCTCACAAAAACAAGCCAGGTGTCGGCTGCCTTCCTTCATGTGCATTGCCCAGAGTGATAATTCACATCATAAAATACATGGGAATGAATTCGCTTGAGTTTTGCTCCCAAAGGCAAGCGTTGAAAACCACTCTGAGGCACGCCCAACATCTCTGCTGCCATCCTCTCCACTCTTTAAAAGCCATCTCTGCTGTGCAACCAATTTTTATATCTTCTAGTAAATCATTTAAGGCAGCTTTCTCTGCTTATTACCTTAAAGAGTTAAAGGTATTGTCTCATGATGAGAAAAGAGATAGACAAGGCAAATGTTTTATTTACGCTTTAAAATTGGATGCAGAAAGATTTATAAATGGATTAATTTTAATTAGTGTCCTCATTTCGTTTAAAAAAAAACTAAAAAGCGTGCCTTAAAATTAATGCACTGCTACCATGCATATTAACAACTATGCCAAGTCTGTGCTTGTTTTAAAGCCCCTTTGTTGGTTAGAGGTTTTTTTTATTATATATCAAAAGCAACCCCTGAACGGTTATTTTCAGAAACCATGCTGGAAGAAAGTATGGCACAAAACATTTTTTCTTGCTCTTTAGCAAGGCTGCCCCCATAAGCATTATCCTACCGGGTAAATGTTTGCACCATGGCCTTTGTGCCCTATCTCGCAGCATCCTGAGGCCAGCTTCTCCCTCCAAACTCAGCCCAAAGAAACTCTTTGCTGTTTGTTAAGTCAAAGCTAGGTACTGGCCCCAAACCAGAAGCATTTGAATAATGGTTTAACATTTGTCTCTCACTGAACTGTTTCTCTAGCGGCTGCAGAAATTAAATTCCTTGCAGATAAAGAGCAGGTGCAGTACCCAAGAAGATTTTTAAGAGACCACATTTTATGTCTTGACATTTGCCTTATATTTCATTAGAGCACAAAGCAGAAGTGGAATCACTAAAACCCAGCAAGTCCAAGAAACACTAACACTGTGTTTCTGGAGCTCAGTAATCCATGTACTGAATGCCTGAGTTGAAGATGCCAGCACCCCAGTCAGGAGAGTTACCAGCCATCTGCCTTCGTCCCCATTTCTCTGTGCTGACTCGTGATAAACACAGAGGTGTCAGAGGTTTTACTTACAGTGCAAACCATGCAAGGGAATTTCAAGTTGTCTGCTATCTCCAGGGTCCCAAGACTCAGCCTCTTGTACACAAGTTTGCTTCCTGTCTCTTAATATTGTTGACAATTTAGGGCCATCTCTGAAGACATCCTCTCTCGCAAATACAGGCTCCCATGAATAAAATCTCTCATCTGAGCTGTTTCTTCCTGCCTGACCTCACTAAAATTTGACCTTCCTCCACCAGCCACACCACCAGTACCCACCATCACGGTTCTCCTCATCTCACACCTCAATTACTGCAACCTCTTCTTTCCTCATAATGAAAGTCTGACTTGCTTCCGCTCTAGCCAGCACTGGAACAACCGAAACAGTAAATAAAAAAAAATATATCATTGCACTGTTCTTGGCTTTCTGTTCCTCATCTCATCACTGCAAAAGTCTTCCAGTGTTGACTTTGAGATGTATTTCTATGCTCTTTGACTTTACGCTGCATATAAGCAGCGCTCGGCCCCTCAATCAGAGCAGCCTATGTGTCCCATTTCCTAATGAAGCCCCTGTTCTTTCCTGCGCCAAGAAAGCACTGGAGAGGAACTCCCTCCAAACGCTCCCATGGCTCCGGTGCCAGTAGGCACAGCAGCCACCACTTGGTGCCTATGCCCACACCATCTGGAGGGGGCCGACAGGAGACATAGCATCCACTCCTACATATTTTGGGGTGTGTGGCACTCACAGAGGGAGGACAGGATCTCTGGGTACTACCACATCATCTAGATCATTTGCTTCCTCCTCCTGTGAGCACCTTGCCCTCTCAGTGCAAGTTAAGTAAGTTAACATCACTACTCTTTAGCTCCTGGCAAACTGATTTCAATCTTCTAGTCCAGCAGGCATGCAGGCAGTCCAGGGAGGCATCAAATGAAACCCATGGCCATTTTGGAGGGTGTGTTGCCGTTGCAACACCCCCAACACAACCCGAACAAATGTTTTAGGATATCACAGCTGTGAATGACGGACTTGTGTAGGCTGAAGTCTGGCACCTTCCTGTGCTTCGGGCCAAAGAAAAGGGAGGAGGAAGAGAGAGAAGTGACTCTTTCCCTCTCTGCTTGATGAAAGCAAAATCTGATGGGGGTGGCAGGGGGGAGAAACAAGCTGGGCACTAAGCCCCTTATTAATTAATGCATGTTTTGAAAAAGAAATGCAACTGTGAACTCATTTCTGCTGGTTTCTAGGAGCTTTTGTGACCTTAATAATTCATGTTTATGCAAGCTGCTTATAATTTTAAGCAGTTGTTTCATGCAGATTTTGTCCATTGCATTTAACTGGGATGAATATATCTAACTGTGAAATGAGGTTGGTCATAATACTCAAAGGGAAGCTTTAAAAAAAAAAAAAGGTGTTTTTATAAGGACAAACAAAATTCACAGCTTTGTCTGAAATAATTTTCCATCCATTACTGACACACACAATGTAAGAAAAGGAAAAAAATATATTTTTTTTTCCAGATTCATCCTTTCCCTTTCCTTTTCATGCTTTGGCACCACTTCCTATACCATAAACTTTCATTGTTTCTCAAGCACGTAATCAGTGTGTGCCGTCTGTTTTGCTTTTCTTTATAGCAACAGGAGATTTAGAGGATTGAGTGGGGGATTTAAAATACCAAAGTGATTAGAAAAACTGAGAGGCAGGTATAGCTCCTTAGACCACCTTTGCATTCATGTTTTGGACAGCAGTCTGGGCTCTTGCAATGACGCACAGTGCTACGTAGCAAGAGGACTCCCTCCACACACAGGGAGAGGGCTCCTTCTTCCAGGCTCATGCCCATCACCCATGGGCACACAAGTCCTTCAGCACATCACTTCAGGTGGTGGCCCAGACGGAGCAGCAGCTTATGACTGGCCCACCAGGTAGCCAGAAGAAAGCCTGCCAGAATCCATAAAAAGCAGCTGCCTATAGGCCCGGACACTTTCATAAACCTTTCCCATTACACCAGATCAGTCTATCCCATCCTTCATCAAAACAAACAGATCTTGGAAAATCTACATTTGCTTTGTGTCAACAGAAGCTAGACTACTTTTCTCACCTTCACTTCAGAATTTGGCCAGATTTAAGGGAACTGCTTCTTCCTGGCCGGCTTCAGGAAGGAGACAGGGATGTTGTTGTGAACGGCCTCCTCTCCCAAATGCTGGCAACTTGTACACATCCCCACCAGGCCATGTATAGCCTGGAAGCTCTTCTGTAAAAACACTTTCTTGGTTTTTAGCCTGATTCCACTTCAACAAATTCTTATTTAAGAAAAACAGCACCTCATTTCAACTGGAATTGCAGTTTGCCCCTCAACATAAACTGCAGAGGTTGCAGCTACACCTCCCAGCAAACAGAAAGTTTCCGTCTGTGGCAGAAGAAGAGTGAACTGTCCCTGCAGTGCCAACAGCTCAATAAAATAAATAGAAGGGAGCTGAAAGAAAAAAGATGACTGTAGGAGCCATGGGCTCTTTGTTCCAGGTTTGCTCTGGCCTTAGCAGAAACGGGCCCTAATGGATCATTTTTTCCACAAATAAGGGATGCGGACACTTAATACAACCTACACAATTGTGTAAGCTGTGAGCACCGAAGGAATCGACAAACCAACCACTTCCCGTGGTCCATGCTGCCAGGCAAACTTCAGGCAATCACAGACCAAAACGAACCCAAGTGTTTTTAAGGCCAGTCTTAGGGCTTTCATAGAAGAGCTTTGACAGTTTTGACAGTCATTTCTGTTGTGCTTCCAGCCTTCATCGAATTAACATTTCAACTAACGATTAAAAGAAGAATAATGTAACTGGTTTTAGCAGCTTAGAGCAGTTCTTAGAACAAGTTGCAGCCCTTTCCCTCCCTCACACCCACAACAGAAATCAATGAATCCAGGCATAGTCCTATGAGTATGAGCCCACAGTGGTATAATTGCCAGGAGCTAAAATAAAGTCCACTGGCTTGATAAACAAATAATACATAAAGTTCAAAAAGTCTCCTAACATTCTTCTGTATTTCTTTGTGTGCTTACAAGATCCAAACTAATAGTTTTTATCCCTATAGATTTGGTACCTAAATCAATCAGCATCTAATCCAAGCTCCATCAGATTTAAAGGCATCTCTTACCCTGAGGAAGGATTATCCCCACTGAACACTGAGAAGAGACATTAGCAGATGCCACATCATATCTTCCAACCAAGAACGCTTCCTGTGCTCCATCAGAGCAATTACCTCTGAGCTATCAACCCATCTACAGGAGGTATTAAAAGGCTGCAGATAAAATCGTTAATCACAAAGCAGGCTATTTCAAAGCAAGACTTCCTGCCCAGAGACTCCATTTTTCCCAAGTCTCTGGGAAAAGCCATGGAGAAAAGCCACTATTGTACCAGAGGAGCACTCCAACGAAGAAATACCAGTTCGAGAGTTTCCATGATTCTCAAGCTGAGCCACCATTTTTGACGCTTGCCCGCATCCACAAAGGAAGCACACAAGAGACACAGATCTTAGGACTAATGAACAAACTTCAACAAATAGTTCATTTGGCAACACTGCAGCTGTGATGTCCAAATCTTTCCCTTCCTCACGCCCCAAGACATGCATTACAAGAGGGCAGTTGCAGGCTTTCTGGTCGTGTGCAAGCCTCTCACAACACAACTGGTGACTCCACATCCATCAGATTGGAGCATTCAAGCTGCATCCACGCTGGGAGCACCATGGTCAGCCGCACGGCTCTTACGATGAAGGCTCTTTACTGCAGTTACAACTACAGGCCATTACCTTTCATTTAGAATACATTTAAAATTAAATACATGTATGAAGTATCGAATGATTTAAGAGAATGTTCTCCAGACAAATAGGAATAACTCATCCCCAAGACTCAAAATTAATTGGAGGAGGGAGAATATTTTCATTGATATATCTCTAGGCTGTAAAGTGGCACTTGAGTGACAGGCAATTATATATCAAGCAATTTCTGTTGCACAGCGTAGAGTGGAACAGATACGGCAGAAAGTAAGAAAAAATAAGCCTAAATACTCCACAGAATAAAATTTGTGTACGCTGCCTGTATGATCAATGCAAACAACCACAAACATTTGCATTAAAATAGTGCAGTAAACAACCACCCCACAGCTGAGACATTTACAGCCACATTAGTAAATACACTTTTGCTTTCACAGAGAGGGTGGTAAGTTATTAAACCACCCAAACAAGACATCTTGCAACCACCATTTGTGCTTTAATTAGGAAGGATCCTTCTGAAAGCAAAGCAAAGGGCTAGATGACCCAGCAGGCCCTTTCCATCCTAGTTATCCAGGAGCTGTCATTCACCGCGCTTATGACTATGCACTGTACCAAGGTTTACATCCTTTGATGAACATGTTGGCATGGACGGAAAGAAAAGGCTGTGGGCCAAAGCAAGCCCATCACACCCAGCCTCCCATAGCCCCACACCTGTCAGGAGCGACAGCACACCAGCCGGAATAACCGTGGATTTTGGAGCAGTGCCACGCATTTCTTCATTGCATTTATTTACTTCCAGATGAGCTATGGGAAAGAAATCCCATACGGCAATGCTTGTAGTTTTATTCAGAGAAGAAAGAGGAGGAGGACTGTTACTCCATGCCAGAGGGGAGGTGGATTGCTGCTGGAATAGGACGTGCCACTTCTCATCCCACAGCCCAAGCCCCATCATACCAACAAAGACGTGTCCCTGCTCAGCTCCTCATCCCAAGTAGCGGAGGATCCAAATATAATGCATATGGTGGAAGGTTGTTCAGAGGTACAGATGAGATGCTTTGCTTTTCTGCTGCAAAGACTAGAAGAGTAAAGGGTGGGGAAGATGATTAAAGGAAGGGTAAGATAATCTACGCTGCTGGGAGCCTGGAAGGAAAACTGGAAGTTGGCCCGAAGTCAGCTCACCCACATGGTTGTATTCCTGCATAAACACAGCAAGCGTGTTCCCAGCAGAAATACCTGTGAATGCTCGAGAGCTGGAAACTCGCACTGCAGATTTGGGATACGGATGACCATGAGGTAGGTAATCAGTCATGAAAGCCTCAAGTCCTTCAAACCTGGTCATGCTGGGAAAACAGGTAAGAAAGAATATAAGAGCAGGATTAATATTTTAAAGCCAAACAGCTGGTTAATGTCTAATACCTGTCCCACTTGTCATCTGACATCCTTCATGTTGGCAATTGAGCATGGACAAGACAGGGACTTTAGACTTCAGTATGAGGTCAGCTGCCATCAGAGCTCCTGCCAGCCCCAATTAAAGCTGACGGGCTGACAGCCGGGCACTACAACGAGCAAGGTGCTGCCACGGGTCCCCTGCACCCTCCTCCACCAGCACAGGGGACACCGTGGAGCTGCTGGGGCTGCACCATTTGCATCAGAGCGTTAGGCTTGCATTAAGTAAGCAAAGCCTTTGGGCATTGTGTTTTGGCACAGCCCTTGGACAGAAACTCTCAAAACCCACACCATTTTGAAGTCTCTTCTTGATCTTTGATTATACTGAGAAAGATGTAAATACTCCAACAGATCACACTCCTTGGTCATCCCAAGATGACCACAACCACTAAAATATATAACTTGATATCTTAGCCAGACCTACCCCACTCTACTAGACAATCACTTCTGCTCCAGGAGCAGCAAGAAGCAGCAGTGTGCTAAGCCCTAGCTGCGGTCAGATCGCGATGACTGATTTATACAGCTGCTTTACCTGCACGCAGCTGGAGGCAAGGAGAACCCTGCTCCAGCGGAGCACAGGCTGCATTTTACCCATCTACCCTGGAGGCTGAGAAGAAGAGAGCATTGCTGAACTTGCAGACAGCTTGCAAGGGGATGGCGGTACTGGTAAGACAGTATCTAGTGAACTCCAAAGTATTTACAGAAGACCAAGCAGCTGGACCGGTCTTGTGCAGATGTCTAGCACCTGGGAGGCAATAGCAGGATGTTCTCCCTGGAACATAACAGCAACCAAAGCAGGTTCAGCATCTGTTTTAACAGGGCCTAACTCTGTCAATCTGGGCAAAGCCTGTTCATCTGAGACTTTGGGAAGAGTGAAGCAAGCACCAAAGCTCTCCTTCATTTTGTAGGTCAGGAAGGCTTTGGGGTTGGCACGGTGTCAGCTCACATTTATTCTGCAAAGTGTGCTTCAATTTTTCATTATAACAGCACCTACAGACTTTGATTGAAATAAATAATGAACCGATTTGTATCACGAATCTAAGAATCACTCTCTTCTGGTCTCCATCATGGATGGGATTTTCTTCCCAGTGACAAGCGTTAATGCATTTATGCCCTACTTTCACACAGCGGATGGCACGATTGAAGTGTCAGGAAGGAAGGTTAGCACCGTTTTTTCAGACTGCTCCAGTCAGCCGCAGCAGTCCATTTCAGATGAAAACATCCCAACAGAGCACAGGCTGAAAGGAGGCTGGGTTTTAAACAGCACAGCAAAAGTCTTTTGTGTTGAATATGATTAAAATGTAATACTGAATAGATTTTTCTGCTGGTCTGAGACGGGGAGGATGGCTCCGCTCTGTCAAATTGTGGGTTTTTTTGCAGAGTGGCGGAAGTTTCACAAGTCTTTAATGCAGTTAGAGACTCTATTTTCTACGCTTTCTCCATTTTTCTTTCTGGAAACTTCCCCAGCACGAATCCTGACAGGCACCACTCCATTTCGGAGTGCTGCCAGACACCTGACCATTCACCATGATGGGACCCAAAGCGGTGCCTTCCTTCACTTCCCACCAAGCAAAAATGGCCAAAGTCAAAACCCAGTGGGATCCAGACACCTGCTGATCTGAACCACTCTGTCTGTGTGAATCATCATCATTTTAATAACGCACAGTTACTCACTTGGGGAAAAAAAAAAAAAAGCAATTACCAAAAGTAGCTTTACTGTCATTTCAAAGTTTTGCCAAATTAGTTTAATACAATTCCATTTCAAGAGGAATTTAGATCAAGCGCACACAATAAATACTGCAACCCACCCAGGTACTAATTCCCTTTGCTAACTAACACTGCAGGGAAAGTTAATCAAGTGCTGGCTAACGAAATTGAAGTGCAAATGGCATACCTTACCACAATGCTCTCGCAGCATACTTGGGAGGCTGCACCAAAGAGGAGCCACAGCAATTAGGCAGGTATGACAGGAGAAGCATCACCTTGTGGAATTACCTGCTCCTGTCTCCTTTCCAAAGCTTTACAGTGCCAAAGCCAGACAGCAATATCAGCGTATCGATAATAGATTAGGAGCCCTTTTAAAACAGAAAATAATAATTATTTTATTCCAGAGAGTAACCACAAGTTAATTTTATTCACTCGAACCCCCTCTGTCCCTGCTGGAAGCTGCTGCTGAACAACCACAGGCTACCCTGACCGGCACCACATCGCACGCAAACCTCAGGCTCAGTGCAGCAGGAACTGCACGAGATACGATGTCTTGTGACATGGCGAAGGTCAGATTAGACTACTCGACCTTCAGGCTAAATGCATCAGCTTAGTGAAATACATTCGGATCACAGTTTTTAATGAAGACAACATAACATACAGAGCAATATTGCTTGGTCCATTGCAGATCTGTATTAAAGCACAATATTCACGTAATCACTTCTGTACATGATCCAGTCAAAATTAGCCATCAGAGCTGCTCCTGTAGCACATGTGCAGTGGGAGTAGAAAGCAGAGACTCAGCAACGCGAAGCCACAGCACTTTGTTGCAAGCCCAGCAGGGCCAGACGCGCCAGCTGGGAATAACAAAACGGGGAACGCTTTAAAGATCATACACTGGACAACTTACAGACTGTATGGAACAAAAAGCAGTTCATTAAAATGGTATTGTTGCAAAAGAAACAACCCCCAAATTACTCATTCGCCACTGTTATTTTCACACCATCAGCAAGCAGGTACACCCGAGTCGGTGCCAAGCGCGCTGCCCAGCACAGCGTAAGGCAGTGCCAGGCTCTCCCAGGCTCTACGCAGCAGCCAGCTCTCGCATGGACATGTGGGTCAAATCCAGAAAAACACTCTTTTCTACTCTCTCTCTGCATATATTAATCTACGTGCTTATTCCTGTTTACATTATGAGATGTATGCCATTAAAGAGCTCACAGGATGTGCCTTGCAGCCAAGTTAATATTGCTGTTGGAGCCTCAGCCTCTGTATTTCCTGACTTTTAATGTTGCCCAGTTCAAAAAAATTTTATTTTTTTTTTTTTTTTTAAATTCTGCATTTGTCTAATGAAGTTTGTAAGTGGTGTGAACCCATTTGGGGTAAGAATGCTACGTCAAGCACCTATTAGCACCTGCAAGAAACCTGGCAAAAGAACAAGCCCTATACTGAAAGCAGGATCAACACTTAGAAATGTTAGTATAGGAATGTGTACAAATATAGCAAAGAAGTGTACATTTAACGATAACATTCCAAAACAATTTGCAAATGTGCCTGCATTATAAGACCTTTTTGTATATTTCCATGGATAAAATCCACAGTTTTTGACTTAGGACAATTCGACCGACCTTTCAAGAGCCAAAGCGTGTGGTGTATACAAGATTTATTACTAAAACAGTCACAAAAATAAAAGCAAGATATTTTTTCACAGTTGTCATGACTTGTATTTTAAAGGCAGGAAGCAGAGACAAGTTTTACTTCAAATAAGCTGAACAAAGTGTTTCACAAAACTTGTGCAGATGAGCTAAGGCAGATGAACCTTACATCCTCCCATCCCACACAGTGCACTCTTGCACCGGCCATACTCCTGCCTGGAGCCTTATTCCATGAAGCTAGCGAAAATCTAGTAAGACACTGACTGCAATACCTTAAAGACATGCAACTCTAAAGTCCTTTTAAATTCAGCCCTTACAACACAGACGCTTGACTTCACCAGCATTGCCAAACAGTCCTGCAGGAGATACCTGCTAGGTGAGATCGCTGCCGCCCTCCACATTTGTAGGAAAACCTTTCCAGCGTGAACGTCTGCTCATGTTTTTTAGAGCAGCAATCCCCCTGTCAGCGTTGTAAAGGGAACATAAAAAAGCCCTCATGTCATGAAAATCAAGACTTTTAGCTCGTCTTTCAAATAGAAAAAAAAAAAATCACATCCTACTTCTGTAAAATATTGGTGAGTTTTATAATAAAGTGAAAAAATAGGTTTCCTCTAGGCTAAGCACTGAATAATTTTGAAGAAAAAAAGACTTCAAAGACATGTTTTACATTCTATTTGCATTCAGGCATTTTGTTTTTCAGAAAATTAACTCGGTAATATTGCAGGCTATTCTTCCACGCACTATGAGCTTTGGCTTCCCAACAGACAATTTGTCCAGTGCAAGAACCACGCGAGAGAGGGAGAAGCCACTCTACAAACGGCAAAGTTGGTGAGTTATCTGGAGGGACTAGCACAACCTTTGCAACTCAGCGCATCCTGGACACGAAAGCGAGTGTTGCAGAGGGCACACAGGTGTTGCCATTTACCTTAAAATGAAAGTAAAGGCACTTTGACCAAAGCAGGCGAGTTTAACAAGATCGCTCAGCTGCTCCTTTGCTGGGGGCAAATGAAGCCCAAGCACTGAGGGCTCTGCTGAAACCCAGAGGCTGACGCAGGGACGTCAGGGATGGTGCTGGAACCCGCTGCACCTGCCACAGTGTGCCCACCCCTCGTGTCAATGCCTCGGCAGCCCCCAGGGCACAGGGAGTGAGGGTGGCCCAGGGACGTCCCCTCTCTTGCAACCCTGCCGTGAGGCAGGGACCTGACAGCCTGCCCAGGGAAATTCATGGAGGCTGCAGTTCATTAAAAGGCTACCGAGGGGAAGCACTGAGGTTAACAGAATGGGCTATATTAAGCTCATTTATAGCTTTACGGCACCTTCAAAGGGGCACGAGAGCTTTCTGCAGCAAAGCATAATGATCAGAGAGTTACAGACCGAGACAGGTTGAACGGAGGACCCGGCCACCCAAAGGAGAGGCAGCACAGCTAACTTCGGAGTTTGAGGTTGGCTCTTGATGTTTTTCCTCTTACACATCTTGTCCACAAGCGCTTCCAGGCTTACAATGCTGCATATATCACAGCCTGCTTTGCGCGGACAGGAGTATTTAATGACACAGAGAACTACTTTCTGATGATTAGGGGAAAAAAAAAAAAATCAGCCAGATGTTTCAAGCTGTCTGATTTTATTAGTCTGCTGCATGCAGGCTGGGGGGGGTGGTGTTTCTGTGTGACTGCCACCCCTCTTGCTCACATCCCAGGGCCCGGCTGCACGGCGAGGCAGTCACGCACACAGTCACCGCAGGACCTAATCCACAGCGCGGGGAAATAGCCCGAAGGGTCATGGCAGGCGATGGGGATCCTTGCCCTCCATGTGGGTGCGCTGGGGTTGGCAAAGAAAGGGCAGGGGCCCCCACAAGCACCCCCAGATCAGGGGATGCACCTCACTGAGCCCCCTGGGGATGAAACCATGCCAACCCTGGGGGGGTGGACCCTCCTGACACCTGTGGGGATGTGCCCCATGGACCTACACAGGGATGCACCACACTGGCCCCAGTGCACGGAGTCCTGCTGGTCCCTGGGGAATGCCCTCCCCTGACCCCCTGGGTACAGAGCCCCAAGGGTCACGGGGAAAGCACCCCACCGACCCCCGGGGTGGGGGGGAAGAAGCACTCCGGACCCAGGGTTGTGGCACGCACCCCACAGACACCTGGAGACGGAGCCCCCAGGGCAAAGGGGGAGGCACCCACTGACCCCCGGAGACGGAGCCTCGCTGGCACCGGGCCGCGGGGATGGAGCCCTCCGGTGCCGGCGGGGGGAAGGCTCCCACCGCCCGCCGGGTGCCGGAGCTCCCAGCCGGGGGCGGCAGCAAGCCCAGCCCGGCCCCGCCGCCCCGGTGAGCCCGCTCCCCGCGGGAGCGAAGCCGCCACGGGGGCCACACACCGACCGCCCCCCCCTCCTTCCCCCCGCGCTCCCCACTCAC
>VXAL01008375.1:5962-17567 GCA_013399475.1 Chauna torquata | reverse complement strand
CTGTTCTCACTCAGCAGGCAGCGCTGTTTCCAAAGAGGATTGAAATGAACGCTGAATTACCCAATAAAAAAAAAAAAACAAACTGAAAGAATCCTTTTTTAATTAAAAAAAGTTCTTTCTTTACTCGAAACTTCAGATTATTAAAGTGAAAACATGTTTTTAAATGTTTGGTTGCTTTTCAGGTTCACTTTTCCTGGCAGTGCAAAAGGAAACGGTCAGCGGCTCTGGTTTCTTTCAAGCCAGAGTCCCTTCCTGACTCATGCCCCATCCGAGGCGCAGGGAGCACGTTTCCAGGCCTGCTGTTCTAAAATTAAATCTAAAATAAAAGAAAAATAAATAAATAAAAAGATGAGTTCAGATCTATCGAAGCGTCTCTAAAGGATTGTCTTTATTAAAGACTGTGGCAGGTAGTCACACGACGGTGTGGCCCGGATGCTCTGCCTGTCGCTCCCTTGAAGATGATTGCTCATGACTGCGGTGCCTGTGCTGATAACTAAATCAAGGCCAGCGCAGGGAGCGGGGGCTGCCTGAGACTCGTTGCATCGGCAGGCCGGCTGGGGACACTTCATCCAACACCCAAAGGATGCCCCGTGTCACGTCACAGGGGCTCCAGGCCCCTCCAAGAGCGCTATCAGGCCGGTTCGGTTTCCCGCTGTGATTTTCCCACCCTGTTTCTAGGGATTTGACTTTGAACAATGCTCTGTTCGTTATTTATCCCCATGAGAACAGCTGTGCCTACAAATCAGTCCTCCGTGCTCCCAGGTAGCTCTCTGAAACGGTGCTGGCTCACCAAAGCGAGATGGATGAGGGCGTGAAGCACGAGGAACGCTGACAATTATTGCCTCTGACTCCTGGCTGAGCTCAACAACGTGACCCTCGCCCCGCAGCACGAGAAAACTCCCCACAGGTGCCCCCGCAGAAACCAGCAGCACACCTGGGACAGCTGCCCAGGGCACCAAGCCCTTCTTTCAAAACACGGGCTTTTGCTTTATCTTTCTTATCCTCCTACGTAACGACATCCTGTAAATCTCTGTAAAGTCAGGCAGACGCGTTTCCCCCGTTTGCCACCTCGGCTGTGAGATAACGTTACACAGCACTCCTGCTGCAGAGCGTTTGGCTCCTGGCAGGGTCACACCACAGGAGCAAAGCTGTTGCTCGTAAACAATGTCTTTTGCTGAGTACTTTCGCAGGCAGCTGCTGGCATTCAGTTCTGTGATGTAAATCTATCGTTGCTTCTGCCTCCTGATATCAGGCCAAAAGGTAGAAAAAATCCTGCACTGTATGAGTTGGGTTTATTCTGCAGCTCTCTATGGAAAGGTCGACTTTATCTGCTTCTGAGATCAGGAATTCTGGAGGCAGTCAGCAATATTTTATGTTCTTCTCTCTCACATCTGAGAAATACTATTTTTCTCCTGCTCTCTTCCTGAAGGTTATGCACCTCTTCTGCAACGTGAGCATCAAAATCCTAATTAAATGTGGTTTCATGCGTATGCATCTCCCAACGTTAATAGATAGGATTTGCAATACTTGTGTTTTGCATCCCGGTCAGATGTTGATAGCATCAGTGGAGTTCTGTGTTTTTCTTGGACACCAGCTGGGTAGAGATTGTCTGTCCCTTGGTGTTTTCCACACTTCACCACCCAGAGAGTGCCCAAAATCTCATTTTATTTTGCTTTAGATAAGGTAAGGATGCTGAAAGTAGAACACCTCACTGGATGCCAAAGTAACCTGGAAGAGGAGCTGGAGCCGAGGAAAAGGGGAGACACCGGCTATCAGGGAGAAAAATCAGGTAAAGCATACGGAGTAATATTCAGCTTTCAGGATGCAAACGCTGCTCAGATCACATAACCCGATGCGGCACTATCAGCGGGACCAAATTTCAGCCGCCTATTTCCGGAAAGCTGGAGTACTTTCAAAGTCGCTGCACAGCAGATTTTAGTTACGCTAACAACGTTTTATCCCCATGCCAGCTTCAGCAATCTGTAATTTTGTCACAGTTTCCCCAGTGCAAGCAGGACTCCCTGCCCTGTGACAGCGTCCGGCGATCCAGGCAGATCTGCTGAGCTATCACCTGCCCTCAGCAGCCCAGCAGTCCCCAGCTGGGGAGGTCTGCGCTGTGCTGAAGCTTTTCTGCAGATGGTTTGATGCTGCTTTGGCAAGGTTTGGTGACTTGGGGACAGGCTGGCGGGAGGTAGGGCAGAAAGTGCAAATGAAAAGGCGAGTGGGGCGTACGAAACGCTGCCATCACGGACGCTGCAAAATGGGGCAGGACGTAACTGGAGTTGAATAACTGGAATTGTGACTTCCCCCCAGCAGCTTCCAAAATTCAGGCTGTGATTCAAAAACCGCAGCGTGACTCCTGACGCTGTGAGCTCCGCTAGCAAGGCTGGTGTTTGCCTGTGTTTATGGAGCACAAGCTTCGCCTTTAACATTGCTCCTCTCTCTCCTCATCGCTGCCCTTTACGCAGACACGCATGCTCTCCTGTGTATGTAGCCGGCATAAAATAGACCAAGGACAAGCCACCACTGGCTGTGCTATTATAATTTCCATTCACAAGGAGGCTAAAATGAGCTACCCTGTTGATTTCCTTATCTATGTGGAAAAATTAACCAGCAGGACGACCATAATAACCCAGAGTTATCTTGGTCCTCAGGTGGATGCTCTGTTCCAATTTTGTTTGGAAATAGTTACCCTGAAAGCAGAGTATTTTCTCCAGGATGGTGCCTGAACGACCGTGTCCATACCCCTTCCCCTGCGACAGCGCCGACAGTGATTTGCTTTGCATAAGCAAATCCCAAGAGAGAGAACACATTGCATACGTCTTCCTCCATAACACACTGCAGTAAATACGAGACAGAAAGGGCCAAATCGGAGAAATCTCAGAAGCTGGATGGAGCCACACACAGAACATGAAAAATCACGACAGGCTCAGAGCCACAATCACAACGCTGGTTCTGCACAGCCTGTTGTCACCGTAAGGACACTCCGCTTTGTCCCAGCTTTAATTTGGATCACCCACTGCAAATGGGAACAGCAGCAAAAAAAAAAAAAAAAAAAAATCGCAATGCTGATACAATACATTTTATTACCTTTTGAAATCCTACTACAGCTTTACAGCAAGGGGAAAAACAAGCTAATAGCTGTGAATCTGTCTATCACTAGGGATTTCCCTCCCTTTATGTCTTTCCTCCTGTATTTTCATAGGCTAACTGCAAGGCTTACTAGGATGAAAAATTCCCCAGATGCAATGAATTTCCCCCAGAGCACAGAAGTTTGCAAGCCTTAAGTACTACTTAGTTTAAATTAGCATGAAACACAGACGGTAACTTTATCACCTGCCTCAACCATACCGGGGTGGAGTAGGGGGGGGGGCGTGAAGGTGGGGAGCAAACATGCTGCCATCAACGACAGCTAAACTTTGTAGTAAGAAAATACACGCTTGGATACATTTACTAGGAGCTGTTTGTGGACACTACACGTTAAATTATTCATTTGCTGCGAAATATGTACTGTATGTAAATACTACCCTTAACAGACCAAAATAAGTCAATATCAACGGTTAAAGTGTCTCAGATTCAAACTTTCAGCTATAAATCTTCATAGAAACATTCATTTTCCAAGCTCCTGAGGGTAAAAGCCTCTGTAAGATTATTTTGCGATATACATAAGACGCAACTCTCCAAAGGCTCTCTTCCATGTAATTCCAAGATCACCACTCATTTCGATTACAGTGGTCTAAGATATCACAAGACAGATTCATCCCTTGGATGAACCTGACTGTAGATGTAATAACTGCAGGGAACAAACACGTTGCAGGCGGTAGATACAAAAAGTCTAAGGCTGAAAAAAATCAAGTACCGAAGATCCTCTTAGAGCTTCTCATCAAGATTTTTTTTCTAATGTCCTTAGCAAGTTAGTCGTCCTTCTCTTGACACCACGCAGTAGTTATCAGACCTGTTCTGACGTTACATTTATTTTTCTTCAAAGTAATAAAATTTGGACTTCTTTGATTTCTATTATTAGATGATCGACTCATAATTCCTCCTTTTGTCTACAGCCCTCTTCCTGTGTGTTTTAGGATTTACTAGACTTCATCGTTAAATATGTGGACATACACAGAGTCACTTACTCTTTCAAAGCACCTGCTTAAATTTGACCATGCACAAAAGCCCGTATCCGCACGTGCCTGTTGGAGAAACCGGAATTATTTCATTTGCCATGGTTGTTACCTTCTGTGTGCTGTCTCGACGAAACAGCAAGAAAGGCACTGATGAACCCTTTCTTGCACAGAACCGGCACCAAGGATTGATAAAGTAACCCTCTGCAATGGATACAACACTGCTGAGGCAATCTGTCTCCAGGGAAATGTCCGCATCTTCAACACACAACCAGCAGAGGAAGGCAAGCCGGCGCCTTATCACTATGACATTAATCAAGGGCTGTGCAAAGAGAAGTGTTTTAGGAGGTTAGCCAAGTTTTTGATACACTCTGCCCCGCAGCCGGCTGCCAGCGCTGCCCGCCGGGTTCCGGCAGGGTTCCAGCCTTCCCCATCAGATCCCCCAGAACCGAGGGATCAGCCTTGTTTCGCAGCCGGTGGGTGAGAGCGGGGATCCTCGACAGGTTCAGCGCAAACCTGCAGCCGGGGGAAACGCAAACCGCCGCTCTGATGTCTTCTCCTCCCCAGAGCAGGAAGCACTTGCTGCGGGCAGAGCCCGTAACCAGTCTGCTTGTCCTTCAATCAGAAACTCATCACATGTGTTAATCATTAGAGGATTTTGCAGTCGGATAGCGGTGTTCATCTGATGAGCTCAGCTGACAAATTTAGCTTGAATCCGGCCTGGCGTCTGCCCTGAAGTATGCTTTGATTTGACGATCACATTAAAACGCTGCCTGGATTTGTTTCTGTGTGTGCATGTGTGTGTCCACGTACGTCTGTACACATGGAAAGAAATTCCCAGTATTTTGGTGCTGTTTGAATGAGTGCTGAGCATCACAGGCCATCTGTCAGTAAATGTACTTCTAAACTGGGGAAGAAAAGGGAAGAGGTATTTTAATCCTTTTCTCATAACTAGCAATGTCTCTGGAAATTCACACAGCTCGGAAGGAGCGGTGTGGTTTACCAAGGTTGTGTTCAACGGCTCTCCGGATCCTTCACATCTCGATGTCTCCGTATTCTGCCACGCAGATAAGGACAACAGCGTGCCTCCATCTAGCCAGGGTCCATACAGCAGCTGCTTTCCAAGAGTTTTGGAATCTCAGGCGTAAAGTGCTAAAGAAAGGCAAGACAATCATGCTAAATGAGGGCAAGACGAAAATGAAGTGTATGGCCGGAGTATCTTTGGGGATCACAAAAGTTCTCTGTAACATTGCAGACAGAAATTTGATATTCAGGAGAGACTTAATCTGCCAGTTTTTACCACTACGATACATGCAACATTCTTTTTTTTTTTGTTTCTAGACCCGCCTGAGTTTCTCCCCAAGTTTTATTTGATGGAAACTCTTCACCAGAAGAGTTTTCTGGGGGAAAAAAAAAATCTACCACCAACAGGGCTGCAGTTGGCATTTCTTTGTCATCACACATCCGTTGCACATCCACAGCAGCCTGTTCTGAATGACTTTTCATTTGGACTTTCTCATATTTCCTTTGTATTTCTTGTGCTTACTCATTTGAGGGAGAGAGAGAGAGAGAGAGAGATCCAAGGCTAACAAAATGCGAACTGACTAATGGAAAAAGCTGCACACTTGGATTTTTGTAGTGCTCGGAGCGTGTGATGTGGAGTCTTGTGAAGGAGCAAGTCTCTCATGAGTGCTCCCAGATCTTGACTCAGTGGCCATTTAGAGCAACCAATACCTGGTTTCCTATTTTGAGTGAAACACGCTGTTATTCAGCTTCAACTACCTGGGGTCTAGAACTCCGAAAAAGCTAATAAAAAAGTTTTCCACACAGTTCTATTTTTGTATCAAACCCAAAGCACTGCAAGCCAGAGCTGTTACTTCAAATGAACATTATTCTGTGTCATTGAGACGAGGGTGCATTGTAACAAGTACAGGAAATCCAAAGCACCGGTGAATCAAATAAATCACCAGAAGTCCTGACAGACAGGGAGAGACAAAGAGACAGACCTCAAAAACTAAACTGCTACACCGCTCTTGAAGAACAGCAATCTGCAGCAATAAAACCGCCCTTGCAAATAACATCACCAAAAACTTCCGAGAGCTGGAATGTCAAATACTAACGCAATTCCACTAAACATCCCCCATATAAATCCCATTCCAGTGGCATTACGGAGCCAGAACACAGTGAACTGCCACCCAGGGAGCTGGCATGGGGAGGGAGGAGGTGCAGATACGCCTGCAGAGCCGAGGACCCCGCTCACGGCCGGGACGAGCAGCCCGCTACGTCCCCAGTCTGGTGAATTCACACACGGAAGCGAGCCAGCACAACAGCTGTTTATGCTCCTATTTCTTTCCAAAAGCGGCAAATGAACAAGCCCTCTCCGCGCTGAATCTGTCAGGTTTAATGGAAGGCAATGCCTGATTTTGAGTCAACTTGCTTGGAGCAAAGAAGCCTGAGCGCCATAAACACCACGAACATCAAAGGGGTCTAAGGGATGCTGGTGCGGTACAAGGGACTGTTATGCAGGCAGCCAAAGGCTTCTGCCTTTATATGTATATATATATATTTTTTTTTTTTAAATACTTCATTGCTGGTTTGCAATCTGAAGGGCTGCCCAGGGGCAAGCAGCTGCTTTTGCTCCGCTCCTTTAGGAAGCCGCAGCACCAGCCCACGGGAGAGGCAAAGGCAGCACCGCGCCGGGGCTGTGCCACCCGGTACCACCCGCGAGCTGCCCCTCTGCTGCGGGGCGTCAGCCTGGCCGGGGTGCCGAGCACCCATCTCTGCCCAGCCCCGTCCCCTCCGTTCCCCGTGCCACCAGCCCTGCCTGCACCCATCCGGAGAGCGACGGGAAGAGCACGCGTGGCCCCGCGACCACGCTTCAGCAGCTTGGATCAGCACAGATACGGTGGTGAGGCCAGCAGGCGTTCGTTTAAATATTATATGGATATTTACTTGCAAGGTTAGTAAATTAAGTTGCAGACACTGGCTGGGGCAGTAGGAGGGCTTTTCCGCTCTGCATCAGCCCTGCGCCCAGCCCTGGGGCATCCCAGTCCGAGGCAAGCGGTCTGCTACGGACCACTACCCCGACCAAAACACTGTACCGGCAGTGACTCAGTTCTCTCTCTCTGGTTCAGCTGTGATGAAAAAGTTGGTTTTATGTGGAGAAAGTCTCATCGAGAGCAACACCAAAGCTCCCTCCGTCGTGGCTCACACGTAGCCCCATCCAGCAGCTGCAGCGGAGCAGCCCGCATCTGCTGCGCCTTTCTCTACAGCCCAGCTCCCTGCAATGCAAAAAGCAAGGAGACACCAGGGTGCTTCTCAGGTGGAGAACATCCAGAGGAATTCACTGCTCAACAGCCCAGCTCTGCTCGTCCCCCTCTCCCCCAGCAGCAGCCCCGTCTCTTGGAGATGCTGCGGCTCGGCGCGGGATGAGCAGCGACTGTGAAACCCTTACAAAGGAGAGGGAACTAATGGGATATTGCTATTTCTGGAGCTGCCCATTAGAGAAGCTCTTCTGCGGTACACAGCATGCCAGCGCACTTTTAAAAAATAAATAGGAACAAGAATATTAGCAGAGGAAGCATATGTGGCCCCAAGACCATGACTCATCGGGTTAAATCGACCAGCTGAGGTCAGTGCTTCTACTTATCAGCTTTTAGTTGCAAATATGGTGATGGGGACCGTGATTCTATTACTTAAATTTTACATGCTGTGTAAAATACGGCAGTGATTAATGTCTGTAGCTAAGGCAGCTAGCTAGCTGGATGTGATGTTTTTAGAATTTGGAAGCTATTTCAAGGTCGAGAGGTTCAGTTTTCTTCCTAAAGTGGGTTTTCAGCTGACAAAGTGGGCTTCCTACAGATTTCAGCATCCGTATTTATAGGCAATAAAAGTATTTTGTGCTCTCATCAGCATCCAAAAACAGCCCAACCGCAGCTTGATGAGAAAAGCCCCGCTAATTGCGCTTCCACAGCCACACATCCTCCGAGCGCTGTGGGACCGTGAAAGCATTGACCGTAAGCTGACGCCAAACAGGAGGCAATTTTGACAAATACAGAAAACGTTTCGATAACTTGCTGCTGTTTTTCCTTTTGGCGTCCCACATTTTTGGCACAAAGCATCCTCCTCTTCAGCCAGTCGGTACCCCGGTCGTTCAGACCACCAGCATGCGGGGGCTGCGTTAGGTGGTGCAGGCGGGGGCCCTGCCCGTGGGTTTGCTCGTGGCCACGGCGTCGCGACTCAGTCTCGGACAGATGGTGGGAAACCACCTCTCTGAGGAAGGTCCTTTTCTGTTGCCAGGACAATGCATGCAGAACATTACAATAGATGGAAATAATCTTTCATCCCTGCTGTCTTATACACGAGCTGTCACAGTTTAATCAACATTTTTCACTTACTGTGAAGTTTTTCCATTCTGGTTGTACTGTCTATTGAAAAAGAATAATTAAAAAAAAAAATCACAGGTAACGCTGACGGGAGGACAGTATTGCTCTCTGTCAAACACCCAGAAGCCCAAACACATGCCCAGCTACAATGCGTTTGTACGGGAGGAGAAACACCCTTCTTTCCTCTCTTTCACCAGGAAACCACGGCACAAGGACAGGGCAAGCCCCAAGCAGAAGAATAACCGCGTTACCTCCATCAATCTCCATTTCCCAGCAAAGGAAAGCTAAACCCCGGTGACTCACCGCCCCGATTCACATCCTGCTGCTGTTCCCCTCACCCCGCAGCCGTGCAGGTGAGCTCGGCACGTCCGGCATGAGAAAGCCAAACCCAGCTCCCGCACGGGGATGCGAAGCAGCCTGCGCTGGGAGACCACGGGCACCCTGGGGCACAGCCCTGAGAAAGGCAGCTCCGTCCGCACTGCTCAGCCACACACACCCACAGCCTCGTAGCAGTCAGGCCCAGTCGCCAAAATATGTAAAACCTCCTCTAGGAGCCCTGTAGGGCCACGGTAATTACAGACGAACTGCAGCAATGGTTGGGGCTGTGCTGTAATTACCGGGAACAAAGATAAAACCCGCGAGCAGGCTCCCAAGCTATTGAGATCGCGGTTCTGCTCAGCATCGCTCTCCGCAGCTGCATCCGTCTGTCCGCAGCGTCAGCCGGGCACCGCGCGGGGTCTCACCCGGTTTTACCTGCTCTCCAATTCTTCAAGTCTCTTTTTTTTTTTTTTGTATGAAGGCAGGCGCCTGTATGAGACATTTTTGGCAAGATTTTCCCTTCTAAAGCCCTCGCTAGACACCTCTTCCAAGGTTGACGCTTACAAATTTAATTGTTTCCCATTAAAACTGCACGTACCCCAGGTCCCTGGAGCATCGAGGGGAGGTGATCTACCTGCTAATGTCAGCCTGATAATTTTGTGCTTAGGTTTGAGGCTTCCTCTGCAGCCGTTTCCCCACTAAGTGCTCGGTCTCTTGAATTTTTCATGCCTAAGACATCTATGACTAAGGCATCCAGAAAGATTATTCTTTTTTAAATACAGGTTAGCTACTCTTTTATTTGATTTGTGTGGGTGTTATTTCGCTCAGCACTTCGGCGTCTTGTGACCCACTTACAGGCTGAAACAGGCTCCAGTGAACTTTCATGTCTTTATGTTCAGGTTGCTCTGAACTTACAGAAAAAGCTCCGAGGCAACCCTATCCTTGAGTTTTAAATCAGAAATGGCTCTTCGGTGCAAATGATTGAAAATATGTTGTAGCCGTTCAATTCATCATTCTCATGGGCCATGAGGGCCAAGCGGGGTCCCAGCAGTGCTCGGGGTGCTGGGCTTACCTGGAGGGATGGGAAGTGCCAGGGACTGTCGTGAGCTTTTTTTAGCCCTCATGAAACCTCATGTCCCACATCCAAGGGGGGTCACGGAAACGTCAGGGAGCCTCCCCAGGGCATCTCCCGATTTACACGTGGGGTGAAGCTGCTGCTGAAGCCCAGGTGCTCCTCGCCCACCCCCACATCCTGCCCCAGGCATCAAAGAGCAATGGGTGACCACCTTCTGTCAACATCCCTGTGGAAGAAGTTTAAAAGAAAAGAACTTCTATCCCAAAATGAGCGTTCTTGTGGGGAGCTCTGCTGGAGCCTGCCAGTTTTATTTTACTGGTATAACCGTGCCAGTATGACTTGTCTCCTCTTCTGTACCGATATGCCCTTGAGGAGTTTAAGCTGTTCAGTGTGGTTCTGAAAACCTTGTGAGGTGACTTAATTACAGTATAAGCGCATCTTCACAGGGAAAATATCACAATATAACGGCTCGCAGTTACAGTCAGGAGACCGGCCTTAGAAACGCAGGACAACTGCACGAGGTCTGCACTGAGTTAACCCTATCCGAATAAAACCGCCCACGCATGAAACAAGACGTGCAAGGCTCCCATTCTCTTGCTATCCTCGTGTCAAGGCAGGATGTCTTACCAGAAAATCTGATTTAGGCGAAACCCGGGACACACTGTGGGAAACAGATACAGCTTTTGGTCAGGAGACTGGACAAGATTTGCTAGCAGGCCCTCTCTTCCTTCAAGGTCACCTTCATTGGCAGCCACTGCACAAGCTCCTGCAGTTTCAAGGAGGAACCTAGCAATTTCAGAGCAAGGCAGGTAAACAGATGGCTTTGCAGAAATATCCCAATGACTCTCCAGACCCTGGAATATTTGATTTGCATGCTCTACTATGTGTTTTAGCATTTTTTGGGGGGGGGGACAGGTCACAAAGGAAACAAGACAGCAAAGTCACTTACTCAGAGAAAATACAAGTAACAGACCAAGATTTGCCTCTTCAGTCCTAGAAGTAAGGAAGCACCAAAAGAAGGTGTATTTTATGTAAAACTTAAGAAGTCCAGCTCCTGCATTAGAAAGCCAAGCAATTCAAATGTTAGGCCCTTACCAAAACACACACAAGGTCTGTACCAAGAAAAAAGCTAGCTGATTTTTAAGAGACTTCGGATCCACATAGAAAAAGGCATTACAAGAACAACAAACTGACCTTCAAAGGCAGCAAGCACTTGCAGAGCCATTGATTTCCCTGGGTGCTGGGGTCAGTCTGTGCTTTGAGAGGTCTCAGCTCCATCCCTTCCCCTCTGCTCCGTCCTGGCTCTGGCACATCCCAGCCACGTGCCAAGAACCCCCAGCTGCCTGGGGGGATGCTCTCCCAGGTTCTAGCAGCAGCTGTAAATCATTTTTTTTATGTTAACATGGGACACTGTATTGGGTTTACGTGGTAAAGGTTTGGTAGCGGGGGGCCACAGGGGTGGCTTCTGTGAGAAGATTCCAGAAGCTGCCCCATGTCAGAGAAGAGCCAGCTCCAGCCGGCTCCAAAAGGGACGCACCGCTGGCCAGACCTGAACCAATGAGCGATGTTGTTTGCGCCTCTGTGAGAGCAGATTTAAGAAGGGGAAAAAACTGCTGCGTAACAGCAGCTGGTGGGAGAGAGAGGAGTGAGGAGCAGCCCTGCAGACACCAAGGTCAGCGAAGGAGGAGGGCAGGAGGTGCTCCAGGCGC
>VXAL01008374.1:68125-83323 GCA_013399475.1 Chauna torquata | reverse complement strand
TGTTCTAACTGTCTGAAAAGAGAATCTTGAGGAAACTTCACACTTCGCTTAAGAAATGAAGCAAACAGTGTTATAACATCAGGTAGTTATTTTAATGGTTATGCTATTTTCTCTTCTACAATTAAGGGCACCTGTTTTNGCCTTCCTCTGAGAATCTAAACTGGTGCTTTGGAAAGGTTTTAATTCACAAGTATATCAGCTTCAGGCTTGCTATCTTTTCCCAATGGGATTTCTTCTCTTTTTCATCCCAATCATTTATGAATTTTGCATCTGGAGAACTTTTTGAAGATGAGTATTGCAATGTTCCCGGCTCTTCTGGAAAAACAGTGTTTTTCACCTTTGAAGTACAAAAACAATGGCAAAATTGGTAAGAACTGTTTTTTTGTTTTGTTTTGTTTAATTCTGTATTCCCAAGATCTGGCATTTGTTTTCTTTAGTCTGGTACAAAATGTTTGCTCTAGATTTTAGTTATTGTCCTTCAGTATTAGGGCTTAAAATGCTTTATGTATTTATTTTCTGTTTTGGAGCTGATTGGACTAATTTTGTATACTCCTATATATATATTTCAGAATAATCTTTAGAGGACTGTAAATATGGTTAGGGATATCAATACCTCTTGGAGGGCATCCTTGTGAGGGGAAAAAAAAACAGTAAGATGTTTTTGGAAACTATGTGGCCATTACAGCATGTAAGTACAGAGACTTAACATGTGCAGACTTTTAAAGCTCTGCACATATGTGTAAGTGATGACTCCTTGGCTTCACTCCTGAAAATAATCAGAATATAAGTATTAGATATCATTTTTTGTTTCTTTATTTTTTTTTCCTTTTTTTTTTTTTCCCCTTGCCCTTTGTTTCCTCCTGGATATTGTAACTATAGATATTAAGGATTTTCATATATATACAGACCTCTAGTTTTTCTTCATGCCCTCATACTGGGAATCTTGGATGCCAGTGGCATTTATATGACCACTGCTCTTTTAATGATAGTAAGTAAAATGAAAAGTACAGGTGATCGTATGTCAGTGCTTGGTTCATACTGTCATCTTTTAGTTTACTTAGATATAGCCAACAGATCCAGCGCTGTCCAAAAAGATTTGGCTTTTCTGTCTGTGTGCTGTGCACTGTGAAGTCACGGTGTTCAGGTGAGGGAAACACACAGCTTTGGGGAAGCTTTGTTTCATGTGTAAGCTGAAATGTAGATCCTCTCCAGGGGGCCTAGGGCACAGTGTGTGCTATGGTCATCCAGGAAGCAGTCAGCTGTCACAGAGCATCCATAATTCAGGAAACAGGGATATGTTTTACCTCCACTTCCCAGTCAAGAAGGAGGCATTGTCAGGGCAGCTAGTGGAGTACAGCAGAATGGGAGTATCTTCAGGGACAGGACTTGTGGCTGGTCAGCAATAAAAGGTAGAAGCAAAAGAGGAATGGATAAATCTACTCTAGTTCAGTCAGATTACGAGAAGGCAAGAAAGGAGTTGACAGAATTTTTAGCCCCATGCTCATCAAAATAAACTCACTGTGTCAGCCTTAATTGATTTCTCTGAGCGTCAAGGTTCTTAATTCTGAAAACAGAAGTGTGGAATTGTTCGTACTGGAAAATATAACCCTGAAAGGGATTTGAGTAGGTGTGGCTATCGTGAAGGGTGCTGTAGCTCAGATGAGTAAATCTGATCCCATAAAAACTGATGCATTGTTGGGCACCACGCATTTGGACTTGAGCTTTGTAGGTGCACAAAATTACTCAGTTTAGGCAGTGAGACATGTAAGCCTGTGCCCCGGGTAACCTCAGTCCTAATTTTGGGAGGTAGTTTTGTGCTCTGAATGCCATTTCTGTAGAGGCAATTAATTGCAGTCTGCAGGTGAGGCTGGAGATCAGATTTCAGATGCATGCCTTTCTCCAGGTGGTTGACTGAGGCATTCTGGCACTCTATACACTGACAATTACAAATGCATCCCTAAGTGTCTCACTCTTCTCTGTCCATTGTTTAGTGAACTTTGGTATTGATTGCTCTGTAATGCCTTCATCTCTGTTTGCATCTGGCCCTTAGTGCCCGCTGATGATAGATGTCATCTGCTCCCTGTAGGCAGAATCACCCAAAAAGGCTAAATCACAGAGGGGTGCTGTCCACAATTTAGCCAAACCTTCATAAAATACTGTTGTGTGTACCTTCATTGATGGAGGAGGATGAGATCATACAGATGATCACAATTGTTTTATAGCTGGTATTTAGAACAAATAGGAAGTGGAAGATGGGGATTTAATTTTATTTCTTTGGACTTAAGCTAAGTGTTTTATTCATTCCCTGACTCTTCTCTAAGCATCTGCTTATGGCAGCTGTTTGAGACAAGATAAGTAGAATACAGATGTTTTGGTCTAACCCACTCTGGTCTCTTCTGATTTCTTAAAGCATGTCACTTGTTCCCCAGGATCTATGCCTAATTCCCATGCTAGAGATTAGACTGGACTAGAGACAACTATTCTATTCTGCTTCTGCTGAAGCTAGATCACTGCTGAAAACAATGAAAGATTCAGGGAGGCAGAAAATGTTTGCATAACATCTTGTTTGTACAACAAACTTTAGTCTTGCCACAATGCGTCAAGACTTTATTTCAAAAGTGTTCTGTTATACTAAGTAATTTAAATGGCACTTAACAGATACATAAATTTATGTGCTCTCATTCTATGATCCATGCTGATTCTTCACCTATTGGTTTTTGAAGCATGAAGGGACACATTGCAATGGTAGATTCTGATATACTCTACAGCAACAAAGGGTTTTGTTCATTCGTTTTGCTTTGTGTATTTTTTTTAGTAGAATGTAACTAGTATAAACAATGTATATAAACATTTTAAGAATGCTCTCCCTTGCTTTCCCTCTACCACTGATTTTTTTCACAGCCTGTCAATTCTTGAATGTTGCTTTCCAAAGTTTGCAAAAAGCAAAATGGTAAACTGTAAGGAAACAGCTTTCAGGCTATCCTCTTTCCAGCTGTGCGTCAGAATATGTTTTTACTCCCTTTAGAGCTGCAGGATTTCTTCTGTGAAGATTCTCTGGGCTGGTGGAAGTGTGTGTAGATGGAGTAGACATTTCTTTTAACTAGAAATGTGAATGCTACGCATTTCATACATAAAACATGTAAGCAATACTTTTTAGAAATGAAGGCTGTCTCTGCCTTTCAGGAATTTCTTCTTCTGTGCATTTCATTCCGTCTTCTACACCTTCAGCCTTGCTGTCTGCTTCTCTATGTATTTGATGCTTCCTCATACTATTTACTGTGTTCTATCTATGCCATTTAGCATGGCATGAGTGAAAGAATTAGCTAGTGCTCCATATATCAGCTCTTCAAACACATGCATTATCAGGAGTTCCTTTGAGCCAAGCAGCATGAGTAAGGTGAGTCTTTTTCTGAAAACCAAGGCACAGTCAGAGAAGTAAGTTTTCAAAGCTGGCTGGAATAGAGGCTTCAAACAGCAAGAAACTGCTGCATAGTATACTATATTCTTGCTGCAAATTGTCTGACCCTATTGACATATAATTGCTACTTTTAAATAGAATAATTTAACTAGCATGTGGTTTAGATCTTATTTCAGTCTATTTGAACATCCGTTCAAAAACACTATGTCCAAAAGTCGGTATTTAGCATTAGACCACAGAAGATGCTGGTCTGTCTGTTGACTCACTTTAGAATGTGTTCATATAAAAATGCAATCTGAGACAAAAGCCAACAATCATAAAACTTCGAAGGAATCACTACCTGCTTTAGGTGAAAGCTTTGTATTTTCTAATTTTGTTACTATAATTTCCTCTCATGCTGACTGAGAGCAGAATTTTCAGTCTGTTTGGTCTTAAAGAGCATCTTTCCCATTCAGCAGAGCAGTAGGCCTTTTGAGTTTGAGTGCTAGCCTGGATGCACTGGATAAAAGTCAAGATTTACATTTCTCACTCTTTTTGCTTGTACGCACACAAAGCAAAGTCTGCTTCTTGGCTCTGAGCTCTGAGAAGCTGCAGAGTGACTCAGACTTGTGATGAAATGTTTCTGCTGTGATGACAGCCCAAGAATGCTGTCTGCTCGATCAGGTCAGCTTTGGAATTCAGGACATTTTTCTTTTGTTTATGTCCATGAACTTGACAGGAGCTTCTTCCAGCAGCAAAAACATACAAGTGTTTTTATCATATGCCACTCGTTTCAGATTTCTTCTTGCTGTTGCTCATTCACTTGTTTTCTTCAGCTAGATTTAAACTTGGTGGGAGTGAAGAGTCTTCTTGCTGTCTGAGAAATCACTACCAGGTTTCCCAATAATTCTCCAGAGTCTTGGCACGTGTCTCCAGCTTATTTTCCCTTGAGCAAAACATAATTTTAAAAATTTTCAGCGGATAAAGCCAGACTGGGTCATTATAGTAATCCATTCCGACTGTCATAACACAAACCAAAGAAAATTGTCCAGTAACTTCTTTTTCTGCCTGAAGCTTGTACTTAAAATGAGAACATATCTTTAAAGACATAACATCCCAGCCCTTATTTAGCTATGTGTTGCTCTGGTTGCTTCACACACTGATTCTCAGGAGGAGAATTCCTACTTCACATCACATAGGGGAGTTCCCTTTAGATTATTTGTCATTACATCTTTCAAATGTTTAGCAGGAGTTTTCTTCTTTTCCTTTTAAATGTGAATTCAGTATTAGAATATTGTGCGATGCCATTTTGGTATGCAGATAAAAATGAACTTTGCAAAACTATACTGGCTTGTTTTGATTTGGGAGACGCTAAAGCTGTGGAAGCATTGTAGATGGCTACCTCAGAGCTTAGTTTAGAAGGTTACACCATCATCACCTGTTTCAATATCATTCTGTACTCTGGAAAGCAGTGGAGAACCAAAGAGGAATTAAGGTGTGTCCTTTTTTTTTTTTTTTTTTTTTTCCCCTGTACAACTCAACCAAGGCTGGAGTTAATCAGGCCATCATTTCCATCTCTTTCCTTTCAACTAACAACAGAAAAGTACTGGTTGGAAGCACAAAATGTGCAGTGTGCAGAGAAGGCAGTGAGGTTGGAGCTCTTCTTTCCCAAACCACCCTGTGTGGACATGCCAGTCTGCTCCTCACAATGTACATACTACAAGAACTGCTGTTTCTCCACCCTTCAGCTGTTGTGCCACCAAGACCCCCACCCAAGTGTAACCTTTGTAACGCTTGTACCTGAGCTTGCTGTTCCACTGTGGGCTGGTACGAGGTCAGCGGTACACACCTGTCCCAGAATAACGCGGCACACCACAGCCGCATTTGGAAAGGAGAATTTGCATCTCCACAGTTAACAAACCACTTTCCTCTATACGCATATTCCAGGAATTAGTTTCTGTAAGGAAGCTGCAGTCTTCTACCTCAGATCTGCTCCTGGAACTTGCTCAGGGTTTAGCTTCCATGTGTAGTTTACTTCTGGTGGCCCCAGGCAATAGGAGGATTTAGGTCCTATGTCAGGAGAACTGGCCACTCATGGTCTGGACAGTACAATGTATTGTTCAAGATGGTGCAAAAGGTTGCAATGGTCAGTGTTAAACTAGTTAGATTACATCCAAAAAATGCATAACACAGAAAAATGGTATGAGTTAATTAAAAGAATTTACAAAGCCAACTTTGCATAACTCTTAGGATACTTTCTTCATGGGAAATTACTATTCCCAGTATTTCCTTGGAAATTTCCTTCTTCCTTTTTTTTTTTAAATCTTGACATAGAGCCATACTGCAAAATACCAAGTCACAGGTAAAAGTACCTTCTCTTTAATGAGATTTAAGAGATGGCACTTCATGTTTTATGTATCAAAGTATGTAAATTTTTACTATATAATTTGCTTAGGAATTCATGTCTTATAATGTATGATTTTCTAAAGCTATGTTCCTTGGAGATTTATAAACCTCTCTTACTTTGTGAAAAACAGCAGCAAAAAAAACCTGGTATGAAAACTTTCATTTTTCTTCTGCCAGTGTCTGCTGTACTCAGTGTTTATCCATCTTAGCTGCTGTCTGCTTGGGACCAGATGCAAAAGAAAAATGCTAAGGCCAGTACACAGCCATCGTAGAAGTAAGAAGGCTTCACTGTAACCTGAAAGCATGGGAGAAGCTGTCTGCTGCTTTGACTTGACATTTCTGCTTTTCCTATATTTATTGAACTATAGTAGTTTGTCAGGTGTCCAGTTTGTCTAATTAACAGATGACTTCACAGTCAGCACATTTTTAGATAATTGCTTTCTTGTCAGATGACTTCATCTTTTTTGCGAAGTTTCTTGTCATTAAAGAAGTTATCTTATGGTCAATAATCTCTAGCTGATTTTACGAATAAATGTGTGGCATGGTTAAGTGGATTATTATATACTGTGTTATTAAAGGTAGAGGCCAGCATGTTTAAGGACAGAAACTTTGATTTCAGCAGGCTGTCAGCGCCTGCATACCTTTAAGGATGTTTTTCTTCATTCATAGGCTGCTTGCAGATATATTTTAGCCTGGGGCAGATTTCATAAATACCTGCCCAGCATTCTGTCTTGTCTGTTTCGTTAGGGGCTGTGTTACTAATTTTGGGCAGCAGAAATGTTATAATGTCTTCTAGCACGTGCTTGGATTGCAGGCTTGTCGATAAATGCTACACACATAAAGTTATTGTTATCCTTTGTTAATTGTGATACAATTCAGCTAAGCATGCACTTCAGTCTTGTACTTGCCAGTCAGAATGAGCAGTGTTCAGGTGTGAGGTTTCAGAGGAATCTTGTGAAAGTAGGCACTGTGTGCTCTCCCTGCAAATGTACTATGCTGGTGAAACTGCAGCTTTTATCTCCCTTTCTGTGGACAGGGGAGTATTATATATGTACACAATTGGGTCTTTTAGACTTGAATGTGATTAAATATTTTTTCAGTCCCAGTTTCCTTGATTTCCTGCCTCCATTGTTAAGTTTTCTAAATGCCAATGAGTCAGTTTGAGCTTTTACCAATGACGCTTTTTGGTCCTTGTCTGTTGGTTGATGAAAATTGTTTCCTACCCTGTCCTTTGCAAGTAACTTGTATTTTGTCGGAGTGGCTTACTGAAGCATCTAAGTCAGTAAAAACAGAAGAAATGCCCAATGGGGCTGAGCCGTGCTCCTCTTAGCCTACTGTCGTGTCTCTGACATCAAGACCAGATATGTTTCAGGAAAGCACACAAACCCAGAAACGTTATTTGCAGACCATTTCCCCTCATATTTCCCAGCATGGCATATAACATCATGTGTGAAAATCCCATTTCTGTCTGGTTGCTTTGTGGGGGCTTGGTTACTGAACAACCTTCTCTGACAATCCTCCTTGGGTATGAAATGAAATTGCCACTATAAAAAGTCTAGAACCTAATGCCGTGAATTATAATATATTTTTCCATAAGCATCAAAAATGAAATGTAGTAGTGCAAGGCATTTCAGTTGTCCATCTGAAAGAACAGAATTGCAGAATGAAGCAGGCTGTTGAGGTAGAATATAAAACTGCATTTAACCCTTCTTTTGATTACTGATGGACTCGGATAAGGTTGACCTCACAGAACCAGACTTGAAGTTTTGTGTTTGAACAATCGTATCTCATCTCACTTCTCTCACCGCTTTCAGTTAGGAGAAGACAGAGAAACTAATCGCTGTTGAGTATCATAAGCTATGTTGTTGCACAGTATCATTTATGGTTTCATTTCCATATTTTCGCTTTCAGCTTCAGAGATGCTGGTGCTTCACTGCTGGATTGAAGATAGCCTTATTAAAGTTTGAGGCCTAAACTCTCAAATTTTATGTTAATTCCCAAATGAAGCGCCAGATGGTTCATTATGGAGTAATGAATATATACTTTTCTAGTCTGTCTGTCCTTTGTTGTCTTTTCTCATGCCTATCTTTTCTTACTCTGTTCCTTTCCGTCCCTCTGCTACTGCTACATTCTTCCCTCCTGTTTTCTCTTCTGAAGCCTGCTTCTTTCTTAGTCTCAGATCCTTTCCTAAATCACTTTTTTTCCCATCAAACCGTCCCTCTTGATTTCTGCTATTTAGAAGTCCTTCCTCTCTCTTGTGCTGCTTTTCAATTGAAAGTTCCTGCATTTTCTTTTTTACAAGCGAAATAAGAACTTGCTTATGCGTGACATACATCTTTCATTATGTATCTCACTATGCTTCTAAATAACTGTAAATATATAGTGTCCTATGAATACTTAGTTTTGGTCATCATGTGTCCCTATTGCCCCCATGTCCCAGTGCCTGCATGTCCCACGTAGGATAAATGTAGCTGTCAGATCGACCACCTCGTGTCACTGACAGTATCAGGAGAGGCTCCCTGCTGTGTGGGAATAGAGTTCCTCTTGCAGTATGCTCTTTGACCTTTTTCACACAGTCTCTTCTGCATTGCGGAAGGAACCAGATTTTTCTTAGCTTACTAGTTTAAAAACATTTCTCTCTCTCAAATACTGCTTTAAAAATTAGTTCAATGGTTCATACCTTTCTGATGATCAGATTTTCATCCTTTCTTCTTCCTGCTTGTTTGGATATGATACATATTGTGTCTTACAGATACAGCATATGTGTTGCTATAAATATATATATATATGCATATACTTATATAAAGTATATAAATTGGATAATAGACTTGCACAAATAAACTTACCAAATAAGCTTTTTTATAAAAGACATCTTTTGTGTATATGGAGATGGAAAATTATCTGGCATCATCTTATCTTCAGTATTTGTTCCTAGCACCATTTTCAGACCATATATGAAACTAAAAAATGAATTTTTTATTATAAAATATAAGTTTTGAAAGAGTGATGTAAAAAATATAATCCAGACAAATTTATGAAATTATACAGAAAGTATATAACCATTTACTTCTGATTTAATCTAGCTCCTGACTTAAAAATTCAACTTCTCTACTAATTGACATCTAGGAGAGATCTGCCAATGCCAAGCAAGCTATGGCAAAACTTAGTAAATACCCTATTTAGAATATTTATCTGCAAATTCAAAGGAAGGAGGAGCATCATTCTTTCATTATCAAAGGAGTAATATTCCTTGAACTGTTCTTGAGACTTTACTCTTAGGTGTGTCAGTCTTTGCTTTTTCAGATGTTTTTCATTTCTTTTTTTTTCCCCACTCCAAAAAAAAAAAAAAAGACAAATAATCTCTAATGGATAACCACAGCTGCATAAGAAGCCAAAACTGTTCTCAAAAAATATTTTTTTCCCTTGCAGGACATCTTGCTTAATTATATATTTGGTCCAAATTAGAAAACAGAATAAAACAGCTTTAAGCAATGTAATCACCTAATCACCATTTGATAATTCTTAATTAATGCTTTTAAGTATAGAACTCAATGAACTAATTCATTATGCCTCTAAAGAGAGTTGTTCCCAAAAGCAAAATCAGAAGTAGTTTCAAAATTATTTCAGGCTCTATACTCTAAAACTCATTTCATGTACAGATGATGGGAAGCAGAATGACAGACAGTACTGTTCACCAGAGCAAATGTCTAGACTGGCCCCCTGCATTTGCAAGTAGTGTTTGTTGGATCCTGACTTCGTGCATGTTGACAAAAGTCCTGCCCTTGTCAAAGGTTTTCTATTAGAATAGTCCGCAAAAATAGTCTGCTAAAATAGTGTGTCATTCAAGGTGGAAAATGAATTTAAACAGGAAAGGCTAAGGTAGAAATAAAGCTGTGGCTGCAAATATGAGTCAACAAAGGAATGCTGTCAAGACTGGCATGCCGAAAGCCTACATGACCTACATGAGTTACTTCACTGTGTTTCTATTGACAGATGCTTGACTGAACTTGCATCTGGCAAGTTCTGAGAGTTACCGAAACAGCTCTTTTTTTTTTCAGCCAGAAGAGTGGATATAAAACCTTTTCTGTGACTTGCCAAGCGCACACAAATAAATTTGGTACACTGATTTCTATTTGAAACTGTGGGTAGCAGCTCGTACTTTTCCTCTGACTGTTGTTATTAGACTGTTGTTATTAACTCCTCACGAGTGCTGTATCACATCATCTGGTGCTAATTTCTGGTTGACCCCGATAGGTTTGTTGGGCTTGCATTTGAGTTGCTGGGAGGTTGCCTCTTCTCCAGCAGTTGCAGCTTTATGGGAGGATGCTCCTCAGCATATTTCATGCCTCTGGCCAGCTCCAGTGAGCATATCCTGCCTTTTAATATTTGGACCTCAGAGCACATTGGACATATTTATACAGCCAAAACCAGACAGACTTCTGCACTTCTGCAGAAGTAAAACAGGCCTTGACTGGAAGCTACGTGAGTGGTGCAGTGCCTGAGCACTGACACATGCATTAGCCGGGGGACATCCATGCTAGTGCAGCTAAACTGCTTCCAGACTGCCTCTGCTGTGTACGCAGCCAGCTCAGGCTGTACACAGTCTGGTTGCACCTGTTTAGATATTTCTGCTGTGTTCAAGAGCTTGTGTAGAACTGCCAGTTCTGGTCACCTAAAAATAAATTATCAAATTACAGCAAAAAGAAATAGTGTTACTGTTACAGAATATTAGAAGAGTGGAAAAAAATGCTGGTGGAAAGGGAAAATAACTTTTTCTTTTGCACCAAACTATTTCCATCAAAATGCCAGATACAAAGCTGAGAATTGGCAGGAACCTCCTCCACGCAGCAGTTCTCTGTTGGATGCCTAGTGGAAAGCAGCTTTGGATCTGGATGAGTGAGGAGGCTGGAAATCCTATTGTGTGTACTTAGGATTTTGAACAGAAGACCTTAATAGTGAACTGAGAAATATGGTAGCTTGTATGTGGCGAATGCTAACGTTTGTAGGAAATATGCATTATCTATTAAGTAGTAGGCTATGAAGCTGTGAATCCAGAGAGGGTAGCCTTGGTATCTGTTACATGGCATTCCTAGAACTTCACTTGGTGATTGAGTGATTTTAAAGAAAGTAGAAGATAAATATTTCCACACCCATTGGAAACGCAGATATTTTCCTTTTAGCAAAGAACATCTGTTGTAGTTAAACTTATATATGAAATACTGTTTCTGAGAAATCAGTGCTGCTATAGTTTTTACAAACAGTAAGGGCTAAAAAGAGGATAAGAGTCCTTATGAATAAAAGGTCCCCTTCTATATAGAAAATGAATATTTTCCTTTGTATCAGCAGGGATTTTACCATACCCTCCATAGATTTAAAAAAAGAAAAGAAAACAACGCAACCTCATCCCCAAGACAAATGCTAGAGCTGTTGTCTTTCCTCATTTTAGATAATGTAGTTTGTGTTCTGGAAATGTAGGTGTATCAAAGGCCCTGCTGTACACACTAGACAATGTGAGCAGCTAAATATTTGTGTAAGTGACATTAGGTAGAATTAGTCGTTGTCTCCCAAAACGGCTGGTTCAGATCATAGTGCAAGAGCCACCTTCTTTAGCTTAAATATTGACTCATGCTTTAATTTACTGATTCAGCTGAACAAGTTCTGTTTACAGCACACGAGCAGCCCCATATAATCACACAGACCACTCACATGATTCAGAGAACAATTATCTTTTTGGTTAGTATGATCATGTTTTTTTCCCTCCATAAAGCAGGTCGAGTCACAGAAGACAGCTTAATTTATCTTTAAAAATATTTGATGCTGTACTGATAGAAGCAATATTGTGGGGCTGATTTAAGGCAGGAGGAGCCTCCCAACGTGTGTTAGGAGGAGTAGCCTCTATTATTACATCAGCCAACATTATTTTAAGGTACAAATTTTAGGACTTAAAAGACAATTTGATGAGAAAAAAAAAAAATCCAAGCTAATCAGTCCTGAAGGCTTTATTTTTTTCATCATCTAACTGTTCCAGTTAGATAAATAGGTATAGATACACATTTAAAAAATGAATGAACAGGAAATACCATAAATATGCCTTCTTTGAGGATGAACCACAACTTTCATACTTGCAATGTTGGCTACAGCTCGGATTTTTATACAAGCCTGACTTAATTCAGTGGAGTATGGATTTGCCCAAAGTAGGCATTGATTCTTTTTTTTTTTTAAAAGGAGGTGTCTAAATTGTTCAGTGCTGCTACAACTTAATACCTAGTCCAATCACTGTGCTAAATATTTTTTTTCTGAAGATAATTTCCATATGATTTCCATAATGCATAATTTTCACCCTGTCAGGGATTCCAAAACAGTATCATTTACAGTGCCAGTAATGCAAAGTTAGCAATTAGGTTTTATGCCTTGAAAGAGGAGCAGAATCAGTTATATGCAAAATATGGTAGTTCAGGGGAGATAAAAATGACGTGCCTGATGAAGTGAGCTGTTAGAAAATGGTATTATATTGTTATATTCCTCAGTAACTACATTTCTTCTGTCCTCCCCATATGGAAAGAAATCTTAATAACATTCTAAAATCTGGGTTCCTTTAAAAAAAAAAAAGCATTTTTCATTCAAAAAATGTTTTGTTGGGAAAACTTTTTGATGTCTTTGTCTCTGAAACCCTGTTTCATCAAAATGTTATTGTGAAAGGCGAGGAAATTTGTGGCTCAGTTTCATTATGTTTCATATGTTATTTGCTCTTACTGAAAGCAAATTAAATATCTACCTCTGTGTGTGTATTACATACATACAGAGAGAGAGAAAGGAGGGCAGCCTTCAACCTGGAAAAGATGACAGAAGATTAACAAATATTTTCCCATCACCAATTTAGCCATTCCAACTTCATTATATGTGGTCAACTTGTAAATCTCTTTTTCCAAACTGGCCTTTTCCTGTGAAACACAACATGTTTACTTTGGCTGCAGGATCTTTGCATAGACACGGTAGGAGAGGTGGACAGTGCCAAGTTAGTTGGAAGGTATATTAAAATATTTTAAAGTGGGCAGGGGAAAACAGTGCTACTTACTTATTTCAACTCAAAGTGTTAAAATATGTAACTGCTTTCTGTGGTACTATAGAAAGAGTATTTTTCCTAGGCGAGAATTTAAGATACCACTGGGAGATGGCTGTTGATTATTTGTAGACTTACAAGAAATATATTATCTTCTATTATGAGTAGAACTATTTGAACTTGCCCTCATCTATAGACTTATTCTATTTCCTTAACAGTTGGTCAAAGAAAAACAGGAAAGTTCATATTAACATTGAGGATAGAGAAAATTATTTAAATTAATAATAGTGGTTCAATTTTAGCCTGGGAGGATACTGCTGTTTTTGAGCTGGAATGCAGTTGTTCATTATGTTGTCTTTTTTTGGTTTGCCTGAGGACTGAAGTCCACAAGATATGGCAGGTCAGCTGATCTGCAAACAGCTTTGAATTTGTAATGCTTAATGCATAGAATGATATTTCTTCATTCCTTTTTGAGTTTCAACTTAGATTTTAAAAAATTATGTGAAGAAATACAGAAATATGTGATTTCTGCCAAACATCTTACATAAAGGAAGGACATAACGTCTTTATATAAAATTTAGTAACAAAATTCAGCCCTTCTATTTCTTCTTCCATTGGACGTCTTTGTCACTCTTACATGCTTTCTACATTTCATTAATGTTTCTTTGTTTACCTTATTTGGTTCCAATTGTAATTTCTCATTGTTCACAACATATTTTATTAGAGCTATTTTTTAAAATATTTTTATTTTTAATAAATGCTTTTAAGCATTTATTTTCCTCATTTCCTATATGCAATAATATTTCTATATGGTAGCACATAATTACATATGTAGTTATTACATTGTACATGTCATTGTCTGCACATTTGTGCTTAAGAAGAAAATGGAAACGAGCCCTCTCTCGTAATCTGGTTGACTACATAGAACTAAATGAAAATAGCACGTTGTTGAAGTTGTTTGTTGAGCACTTTTACGTCATTGTTATGAATTTGAGAAGTCTACTATCTTCCATTTGTTTTAATTGTCAAAGGTTTATATGTAATGGACAAGAGAGATATTTTATTGAAAACAGAAGGATTAACCCAGTCTTGTATAGTTTTCTAGAACTGGAAGAGCAATGTGGTTATGAGAGATAATAACCTGTATGAAATTTTACTTTAAGCTACTTCATCGTAACAATAGAATTTCTCTGTGTAACCTTCTGAACAACAACAATTCCTTATTTCAGTAGGACAGGGGAGCTGTACAAAGGCACGTGGTGGATTGAGAACTCCATGATCGAAAATAATTTTTTTTGCTCATCACAGCACATACCAGGCATTCTGTTGAGCAGCTTCAGCACCCTCCAGTAGCATTCATATATTCATATTCAACATAAAAATGATTCATTATGTTCCTTTGTATTACGCTTTCTCATAGTAGTAAGAGAAATGAACAAAGAAGACCTAGTCACAAGTGACAAACAGGTGAGGGTTTTCTTCCTGCATCCAGACTAGATATCTATCCTGAAGGAAAAAGTATTTTTGAAGAGCAAAAAAGGGTAGATACCTGAGTGCTAAAAGTATTCTTACATTTCTGTTTAAAACTGAAGGTGTCTCTGAGTATTCCCACAGATATAAACATTATGGTTACCTTGTGAGCTTTAAAAACTTGGCCCACAATTTCACATGTGTTTTACTACAAAAGTTTAAGTGTGCAGTCTAGCACAGAAAATGTCATGTGCATGGGACAGGGGAAACTGTATTTAGAAAATTTACCCCTTGTTGGAATACCAGATTCTTGCCCTTTTATTTCCCAATAGTGCCTATTTTTATGAGTAGTTCTAGTTGGATTTAGATGTTATATTATTTTTCTTCATACTGTAATGCTACTTCCTAGTTTAGTCACTTTCAAGATTGTGTTTGGCCTAACAAATGATTGGAATAAACCTAAGAAAACTGTAACAGTAAGAGACGTTTTTGCAAAAGTTAACCTTAACATCTAAAATGGCAAGACAATAATTTTATTCCAAATTTAACATGTCTTTTATTTTTAAGCTATGACTTTAAGTGATTTCACATCTGTTACACAACATAGAATCACAGAATCACAGAATCACGAGGTTGGAAAGGACCTTCAAGATCATCTAGTCCAACCGTCATCCTATCACCATTACTACCCACTAAGCTACTAAACCATATCTTGTAGCACCTTGTCCAGGCGCCTCTTAAAAACCACAAGGGTCAGTGACTCCACCACCTCCCTGGTCAGGCCGTTCCAGTGCCTGACCACTCTCTGAGAGAAAAAGTTTTTCCTGATATCTAATCTAAATTTCCCCAGGCACAACTTGCGGCC
>VXAL01008374.1:9197-67664 GCA_013399475.1 Chauna torquata | reverse complement strand
TGTCGTCTGCAAACTTACTGAGGGTGCAACTCAATCCCCTCATCTAGGTCATCAATAAAGATATTAAACAAGATAGGCCCCAGTACCGAACCCTGGGGGACACCACTCATAACGGGGCGCCAGCTGGACTTAACTCCATTAAACATCTTTAACATCTTTATCAACTGCATGTTTTTGTACCTCGTAAGTTGGATCCCCAACATTTCTGCAAGCTGGGTGCTTCTGTGTTACTTTTTTCCCTCCGAAGTGTCATAATTATTGGAGTTGTTTATGTATATTCCCAAGGGAATACGTTTTATAAGTAATGTGTGCTACTGTGATCTGCTAATTCACGGTAACTCAGAGACAGAAGGATAAGCCACCAGCATGGGTATAGCATCCAAAGCACAATTCTATTCTAACACCACTGCTTCCATGCTTTAACTTTGAGACGCACGATGTAATGAATTACTTTGCAGCTAAACAGTAATGTGTGAATATGTGCTTAGTAGCCTGTGGCAAATGTGAAATTATGCGAGTAACTAATTGTAGTCTTTATCGTTATGTTCTAAGTCAGTGTTTCACATCTGAGACCATCAAATGGGCTGCTGCCACCAAAAGGTCTTCTTTTCCCTTGCTGTGTCCTCTTCTCCCCATCCTGTGCTCTTCTTCCCCTGTGCCACATGTGGTGATTGTCAGGTTCTTAGATGGCTAAAACTGAGATAGCTTTAACTGAGGTAGCTAAAACTGACTAACTTCAATCGCTGTTTTAGTTTTCTCCTATTTTAGACAATTAAAGAACGTCACAGAGAGTTTGATCAGCATTGAATGAAAGGAGCAAGGAGAGGAACAGGTCCATGAGTCGTTTGTCATTTGTCATGTTTCATAACCTGTATTTTTATTTCAAGTCTTTGGCTCTGGCTATGACCATAATAGATAGTTGCTATGGTTTAGCTGGAAGGTGTGATTTTTTTTAAACCTGCCTCTTGCGTGTGTAACAGAGTCATTTGTGCCCTTATGTGATGACAAGTAAACTGTGGTCCTGAAAATGAGCTATGTTGCAACTTCATCTGTTATAACTTTAAAAGGTAGATTGTGACAGTGCAGTCTAGATATTTGAAATCCTTTCAGATTACCTGGTGGTTTGGGGCATATCAAGTTAAGATGTGATATTCTGCAGTAAATCAGACGAGTCTATGTTCACTAAGTTCAAACTGGTTCATACTGGAAAACATAACAATGGAGAGAAAGGTATGTTGGGAGAAGGGGTCCAGTGCTTGGCTGGTCCAGCTCCTCTTTTCCACTCTACATTCATGAGTACATACAGCCACCACAGCAGCACCTGAACAAATCCAATACCCGGCCCTACGCTGCCAACGTAGGACTCCAGGCTGTGGTGACCCTCCTGCCCATGCACATGGGTTGGCCAGAGTTCGCTGCAGGCAGCGGCAGCTGGACCAGGCTGGTGGGCTCCTCTGCACGCGGCAGCGCAGCGACCAAGCACCCAAGCTGGACTCCTCTCGTGCATGGCTCGTGCCATGGCAGGGGAGAAGGACAAGCTGTGTCATTATCCTGCGCTATGGACTGCAGAAGTTGCAAACTTTGCAAATATTGAAGGAGGTCTGTTTCCTAGTTAAATCACTTTTCTGAACATAGAGGGAGAACCTATCAATCTAATAGACTGCAGATGAAACTGGAAACTTCCATTTGTGTAGAAGCAACTGTAAAGTCTTTATATAAACTTGGACCCAGAAGAAAACATATGTACTATTTCACATGCTTCTGTGAACTCCAGGCTACATTTTGAAGAAACAGTTCTGAAAGGTATAGGCAAAAGATTAGAATATAGGCATTTGGTTTGATAAATAACAAATGTGTTTGTACCTCCTGTTACTATTTGATACATTCTGCATGACTTTTAAGATACGTCTTACTTAATTCAAAAATAATTGTCCCTGAAGTTGAAGTAATCATTCTGAATCCCCCAACTTTTCATTAAGTATTTTAATTAATTTCTAATTCCTGCCTTTAAACCCATGATATGTGCTTTATTGCAAACTCGTCACCATTTTCCATTCCTGGCCTCAACAAAGATGGACTGTGCTGTTCCAAGCAAAATGGAACGAGGCCACCATACGGAAATGTTTGTCATATAATAAACACCACAGGAGGAGGGAGTGAAAAATGGAGCATAAAGGTGACAGAAAGAAAATTGTCAGGTATTGGCAACAGCTAAGAGGAGTAGAAAGGAGCATGTGGGAGCAGGAAAGTGTGCAAGAGGAAAAGGAGAGAGCAATGCAAAAGGAGGTGGATTGGAAAGTTGGAAGCGTGTTCACATTGTTCAAAAAAGACAGCATGACAGCTTTGCGTACCCCAGAAACAGAAGATCAATATCTGTGTATTCACTGAGACACAGACAACATGATCAAATCTATTTAAAACTGAATGCTGGCTGTAGATGATTCTGCAAAGAAACTGTCACAAGAATGTCTTGACATACTTTGTCAAACAAATGTCCGGGCAGACCAGTATGATGACTTACAGTGGTCCTAAGCAGATGCTGGGAGGAAGAGGAGGAACAGGGTAGACATAGAGAATAGTTCTCCTAAAAGATGAAAAGATCAAAAGGCTTTTCAATTTGGTTTTAATTTCATGTTTCTTAGGATTTCAGTCACAATGCTTGAATACTTGGAGTTGACAGTACTTGTGTGCTATGTACATCTATCACGCTGTCTGCTTTTTATTTCCTGATAAAAATGGTTTTTGGCTAAGTCTTGGTTACCAAGAATAAGAAAGATAAGAATTATTAGATAATGAATATTTAAATATAAATACTTTATCTCGATGCTATTTAGATACTGTTAGATACTGTTTAGATTCTAAATATCTAAATAAGTGCCTAATAGTATAAAGGTGTTATTAAATGTCCCAGTTAAAATGTGAATGAAATTGAACTAAATGTGAACAAAAAAAAGAAAAAAATAGGAAAGGTGCTGCTCAAGACAAGACCCCAAGCATACTGACTGCAACCACTGCATATGATGCTTCCTTGGAAACACTAAACTATCATCTAAAAAGCAGATGAGTAACATTGTGCTCATTTTGGTTCTGACTAGAGTTGATCAGTGTGTGCAGTTTTGCTCTCCATGGCCAATTCTGATTTTTAAAGGATCCAGTGTGTACTGTCTATTTCCCTTCATTTATTCCCCTCATAATTACATTGTTACTGGGAAAGACAACCTCTGTTGTTCAAAGGATCCATGTATTATTTGATGCTGGGTAGGGAGCTGTGAGGAGTTGCACTTGTGAAACATTACTCCTCAAAATAACCTCCTGAGACTTAAACAGATTCTGTCCTAATGAATCGTTTAGTACGGGCCCAAAGTTTGTCTTTCTGCAAAAGACAGACATTCTTAGTTAAATATCTGGATGTTTCCCTGAACATTATTTTACTTCTTTCTTTGTGTAAATTGCTGGATATAATTCTTTGGGTTTGATTTTTTTGATACTATTTTCCTCTGAACCAGTAATCACTGGTGGTTTCTCTACTGCATATTTTCCACTCTGAACAAGCATTAAGTGTTACAGAAAGATAAATATTGAGCTAAAAGATAGCCCTAGTATGATTTAGTCAAATTTTTGTTCCTGTATTTCATGTTCAGAAGCTATTTTCAGCTGATTTAGTTCTTATTCAAGTTGTGTTATTTGTCTTTTCCCATGTTTCACAAAAAATATTCAGTGGGTATCTCAGAATTGTTGCTGGAGTTGAGTTGTCTCACATACACCAAAAGCACAATCTACATGGCTGATTTCTTTCATAAAAGAACTTAAATGGCTGAATTCGTATTTATTCTTGACTGAACTCTGTTCACTTCTTTCTTCAATGTAAAGTGAAAGTTGATGGTCTCAGAGTAGCTGTCTACATGTGTGCAGTACCCATGGTACTCCTGCCCAGAGGCATCGTCTGTGAAAGTGATTCCTCTGTCCAGTGTGAGTGGAGAATTGTATCATAGCTCATGTGGGCCAGCCATGCAGCCCAGAATGCAGGGGAGCAGCTAATACTGGAAGCATAACTGCAAGGTACTACTGCAGTATTTTCAAGTTCAATTATTTTTGCTTTCAATAAAAATTTTCCAGTTTTTCGGTAACATAATTTCTCATACCCCTACAATCAAGGCACTCAAAAAGTACTCTAGTAGAAGGAATGTTTAAAATGATGCTTTATTATTCAAGAGGCATATTACTTATAAAAAGTTGATAAGTAACCTTTCCCTGTATTGCGCTGTAAATGACCATGAGAGTGGACTTTTCAAGTGAAAATGAAATTCTGGAGAAGCATAATTAAACTGTCGCAAGTGATGGGGAGGATAAGGGAATGAATGCTTTCAGAGTATTAGAAGTTGAAGGAATATCACTGATAAGTCAGTGACAAAAGCACTAAATCTGAATGAATTACCTAGTAAACAACTAGCCCTTTTCTCATCACCTAAATAATTAACAACCAGTTCCATCCTTAATCTTATTTAAATTTGTCAAAGGCAAATGTATCAAATCTTTAATTATGAAATACATTTATGCTCTGAACTTGACTCAGAAAATGACAATGCAAAAATAAATATCTCTAATGCTATTTCTTGGAAAGTATTAAAAATTAAAATTAAGCACTTGGAGCCACTAATGTTGTAGAACTAAGAGCTAGTGGAAGGTTACAGAGAAGATGTGATAATGGTTGAAGGTTAGTCACAGGAGATTAGACCGTAGATATGTTACCAGGGTCACAATGACCCGAAGAAGGGGAGGGTTCCTCAGGAACTAAGAACAGAAAACGAGGAGCTTTAGTCAAACATACATATCAATGATGGTCAAAAACAAAGGGACAAGGGATAGCTGAGGAAGCAAGTTTGGACTTCTTGTCCGAACTTGGGGTGACCTATCCTCATTTACATCTGAAAACCACACCTCCTGAAGGGAAGCCCCCTCCTCATAAAAAGACCACTCCTCACTTAAGACCACCCCTCAGAGCACATGCGTTGTAGACTAAAAGGTTACTGTATCTTTAAATGCTAATTAGACTTGATTAATTAATTATTAATCATATTAATTATTACAAGTGCCAGTTGTAATAATTAACCAGTAATAACGAAGTAGGCTAGTATAAAGAAGCTGCGATTAGGACAATCGGTGTGCCAGCTTTGTGGAGCTACCACCTAGCGCCCATCTCCGCAGAGATAGGGAGTAAACAAACATCTTGACTCTGTGTGTTGATCAAACACCAAACAGCTTTAATGAAAAATGTTTTGTAAAAAAGGTGTTCAAAGCCAAGCAATATTTGATACAATTAAATTAATTTGGTGATTCTTAAATGCTTAGTTTAAATTCTTAAATCCATATAAGGTACATTTTATTATGTCAATCCACCCCATGAATATCTTAAACATTTTTAATTATATTCCTAGACAATAGCTTGAGGTAAGTTGAGATAATAGCTTGAAGTAAGTGGTAGTGCAGTAAGCCCTGGTGGAATAGAAAGATAAATAAAAATCTTAAGATTTATGTTATATGTGCGCTGATACACTTCAGAGGTCTTTTAGGCTACGAATGGAAGATTTGCTGAATCTTTAAAAATTGTATTCGGTAACTGGCTATTAGGGGAAATTAAAGCTCAATCAGCAACGGCCATGTTTAGGAGAAACAATATTGTTTGGTACATTTCTCTCTCTCTCCATCTTATATTATTATTAAGGATATTCTCCTTTGATTTATACCACAAAATAATTTAGGCCAAGATTATTGAACTGTATACTTTTCTTTCTTCAAGCTGCTTTTGAAAGGCAAAATTTTCAATTTGCATGGCAAGCCATGCTGAACTTCCACCAACCACAAAGTCTTAAGTCTTTAATTTTAGGAAGGCTGCATGCTGTATCAGAGAGGAATTTCTGGCACATCCATTTTAAAATGAAGGAAGGGGCTTCTGCACTTTGTAACAGGCTGCTTAGATCTTCTGCACAAATAAAAATTCTGCTGTTACATTTAAAAATATTCTTGGCTGCCTTACATGCAAAAAAATGTGTTAAACAGTATGAGGTTTGTAATTCTTAATTTGGGGAGACGATACAATTTAGGCATAAAGGAAAGACGTTTTCCTTGTTGTGCTCTCCAGCTCTCTCTGATTTTAATATTGCTCCCGTTGGTAAGGTGTGTGAGGACAAGCTCTCCCATGGTATTCTCAGTGGGCAGCTCTCACAAATCCCCCTGGACTGGTGGATGGGACCACTTGAGTGAAGGCAGATTGTGATGGGGTGGTGTTCATGTGTTTCTGCAAAGGGACTTTAGGGTATCATTGCCTGGCTATGATGCAATAGCAGTACATCTCCCGAGTCCTTGACATCAGCCACCGTGCACAGCTGGTCAAAGAGCCATACATCATGGTTCCTCAAAGGAAGAGCAGAGCAATTCCGCTGCCAAGCTGCAGATGTGTGACGCAGGTGGGAGAGAATAGGGTAGGTCTCACAGTCAGTACGTACATCTCTGCAGGTGACGACTACCTGCAGCAGACCTCCCGCATCATCCACATCCCTAAGACCATGCTGGGATGCAGGATGAGCCATTTGAACAGACCTCCTTAGAGAGGTGGTGAGCCATTACAGAGTGTATCAATCTAACTGCAAGTGCCTGTAATAAAAGGCTATTAATTAGCTTTTCAAAATCACAAACATTAAGATTCTGTCTCAAGTCCTGAATCAGCCTGACTAAGGTTAGGTGCATGTGCCTAACCTTAGAAGTGCTGATCACTTTTTCAAGCTGTCTTCACTGGTCTTATTTTGTTATATAGAAGTGGAAACACAAAAAATGCTGAGCACAGTGAGTCCAGAGTGTCAGGAGCTACAAGGCTAGACTGGGGGAAGGTGGGTTCTGATATGAGCAGGTATTATGTACAGCAGGGAGTCGGAAGGAGTGAATCAGGAAAAGAATAATTTTGGGAGAGTACTTGGGTGACACAAGCTTCATTAGAAAAGAATTTTATGGTTTGGAAAGGATTGGAAAGAAAGTAGAAGGGAAAAGGAAGAGGTTTAGGGGGAGCATTGTGGATAAGGGAAAGAAAAGAAAAAGCTTTAAGATTCTGATTTTCCTTCAGCAAAGTTAAGAAACAAAAGTAGCATTCATGTTCTGTCCTTGATTCTCTACTTCCCCACTCCTCCTGTATAGAAAGGCTGTGGAGCATAACTGAGAGCTGCAGCTGTGACAACTTTTATGCTTTTTTTTTCACAGACTCATTCTGGGGCATATTCACTTAAATGTGTCCTGGTGTTCCCACACAAGGCTAAGATACATCTTAGAAACTCTTATGGCGAAAGCTGTAGTAGAACTGATTCAAATGCTTTTGAGTAAATACACTAGAGATATAACACGATATGAAAGATGATAATGTAAAATAATATAATAATAAAAATAATAATATTATAGACCACAAGTTGATTAGGTGTGATGTACTCTGAAAATATTGAGCAAACTATTAAGTTTTTTCTAGTCATCATCATGCATTATTTAATTTCAGGTATGAAGGAAATGTGTGGGTAAAGATGAGCTCATACTTGCAGTTTTCAACATGAGCTGTAAGATAAGGCATAAAGATAAGGTGACAGAAGCAGCTGTGTTGGTGGCTTCCTAAGCCAACTTTGGGCCCTCCTGTAGAAACATAAAATATGGAAACTCTATAATAAGGACTTTTTTTTTCTGTTTTGAGATTGACTTTGAAAAAAATTTGTCCATGTCTGTAGAGTGGAGCTGGCATGGTTGGCATGGTGAGGGTCATCTGGAATATACGCTGAAAGTTTATTTTGGTCTGTTCACAAGCCAGTATTCAAATATTAAACTCCACAGCTTTTCACGTTAAATAAAGCCAATAACACAGTTTCTTGTTGAGCTGCCTAAAGTTCAAAGTAGGATTTTAAGGTACAATTTATTCATTAAAAGTTATTGGGTTTTTGTAGACTGTAAAAAATATATGAAGCACAAAAAAAATTTCTCCCCTTTTTGGCCTAAAAATAGCCAAATCAATTTAGAGTAAATCCTGGAAGGTAACAAAAAGAAAAAAGAAAAAAAAGAAAAGGAACTAGTAAGCCAAGTATCAGTTCAACTTGTGTTTAAAGTAAAAAATAAAAAATAGACAGTTTTCAATGCAGCCTCAATTTTAATGCTGTGATAAGCAGCTTCCAAAAAACACTATCATTTTTGTAACCTATTCTTACACTTTTTCAAGTAGCAGCTATTCCAAAGTATTTAAATAATAAAAGCAACCACCAAAACGTATGAAAGAAAATTAAGTATTTGTTTTCAACCTAATCTCATCACATTTGTGCAACACACTTTTTTGATAAGCTCAAGCAATTTTGCAAACTGCTATTATAAGTGTTACAAGGCTGCTCTGGAATATTTCAAACACGACTTTTAAACACACAGGAAATATTCATTGTTAGTAATTTGTTAAATGATCAGGCTAGTAAAAATCTAACATGATTAATTTGGGAGACAAGTAGTACTTCTTTGAATTGGCTTAACAAGTAGGACAAAACCTCCTATTGAAAATGCATCCCTTTGGAAATGAGCTAATTACAGCAGAAGTAGTTTTCTGATTGTGTACATTACATGAAGGAATATTAAAAGCATTTTAAGGCATAGCTAAATCATTCTGCAATTCCAGCACTGAATTTAACGTGAGTGGAATACTTAGTGCTATTTTAACATTTTGTATCATTTCCCGAGACTTGAATGGAATGTCTTTTTCCAACTTGCAATAATGTTTATTACTTAGTTTTTCATTGCATGCTAGTATAATCATAAAATCTAGCAAAAATCAGCATATTTTATGAAGCATCTTGTTTTATGTAATAAATGTAGATATTTTTCTCTTTACAAAACACTATATTGGATTTCCTTCTTTAAAAACAGTACTGTTGGGGGAGGGTTGTAATTGCTACGTATTTTAGTCATGGATCTAGTACCTTTACAGTGTCCAGCTACAGGAATTCATGTTTGTCCTACCTTTCAGTTGAATGAAAGCTGTCCCTCGATAGAGGGAGTGTCTGCTTGCCAGCTGTCACCGAAAGTCACTGCTTTCTTAACTCAGAGGTGCTCCTCTTGCAGCAGGCATGATTCACAGGAGTGCTCCGCAGGCATTTCTGAAGAGTTAAAATGAGGCAGCCCTCTAATTTAAAAACCCTTTTTTGGTGGCTTTTGGACTTTTTAACTTTTTGAAAAGCTGAGCTGAATCGTATGCTGGCTACTGAATGACGGGTCTGCCTTCTGATTCAGTTCCAGGAGAGAGTAATTTTTTGTTTTCCAGCAGAAAATGGCTCTGTATGAGAGGTGGAAGGGGACTGGGGATTCTTACTCATTTAACCTCCGGGTTCTTGTTTATCTCTATTAAAAAGGAGCATGAAGGTTTTTTGACATGTCTCTTTATTGGCATGTGCTTCTTAGAGAGCAGAAAACAAATTCCTTTATGTTCTGTAATTAATAAAAAATAGACAAAAAGTTATGGCATTTTCCTGTGTGAGTTACTCTATTCATATCCTTGTAGCAAAACTCAGATTTCAGAAAGGGGCAGTAAGCTTCGTAGAAGAGCTTACAAATGCTTTCATGCCTGTTACCCACTTTTCTACATCTGTGAGCGTCCTACACGTGTACCAGTCAGATGTAACATCTATGATTTTTTCCCCCTGTTAAGGAATGATAGGTAAGTCCAAAGTATTAGTGTTTTGGCTGGAATCCAAAGGAATAATCTCAAATCAAGATCTTTTCTTCTTTCTACCTTTCCATTACCGCTCCTGAATCTATTCAAATGTCTGATTTGAAATATTTAAATATTCTATCTTTTAAACATTTCTTTCATGCCTATTGAAGTCCAGTACCAGACTTTCAAAGACGACTGTGTTGTGCTTCATAGAATCCCTATTTTATCTTGTTTTCTTGTTTTTACCTTGTTGACAAAAGATCTCTCTTGTGCTGATGCTTATGTTCAGCACAAACAGTTCTCTGTTATAAAAGGAAGGAAAATTTGCTTTGGGATTATTTTCAATCTCTGCCATGGCCCTGGAAGAGAGAAACAAAAATTAGAAAGTAAGTATAAATCTTGAAGATGAGAGTGAAGGATGCGTATCCCTTGGTTGAGACAGATAAGTCTTTTTTACAGTCACTTTTTCACTTTGACATTTCCCTGATGTGAGACATATCTACACTCTTGAGTGCTTTCTATACAGCATTATAATTACAGTATTATGTTATTTCAGAGTGAAGTATCAGAAATGTTATATGCTTCTATCAGTTTATGCAGATGATAACCCTAATTATCATGTTCCCTGAACCTTACTTTCAGAGACATTTCAAAACATTTTCAAAATTTAGTGCAAAATACCTCAGAATTTATATATCAAAATTATAACCTGCTCCATGGCCTTGAATTTTATGTAGAATGATATGGGAAATACTTCTTACTTCTGATTCTTTTCTGCATGCAGCCAAAATCTTCTGAGACTAAATTGTCTAGATGTTTTGATGCTGCTATTTGGAATATAGTCTTTGAGAACTGCTTGTCTGCCTGATTTATTTCTACTGAATATGAGTCTGTCCGCACTAAGGATGAGCAAGTTTCTGAGGTGATACTAACTTCACTGAAAATGACAGTTAGTTACTAAACCTAAAGTGAAAATCACTTAGCTGAAAATTGTGGTTTAGTGCCATAGAGAAGACTAAGTGGGAATGCCAGCTTTGCAGCATTGCTGCTCTGGAGGCAGAGATCACATTCATTTCTATGGCATTTTTGCCAATGACTTAGGAGAGACAAGCAAGCTTTTCACTGAACTGCAGAACTTCTCCATATTTCAGGGCACAAGGCTGTCACCAACTGTGCCAGATAGAAAAATTCAGCTCATTGGGACAGAAATGTAAATAAATGTGCAATGCAGAAGAAAAAAAAAAATGTTAAAAATACAAAGCTTTCAAATGCAGCACATGGAAGTGAGGAATGCTAGGCTTCTGCTCCTGCCCAACTTTTTTCACTTCCACCATGTGTGTACATGATGCAAATACATGCTTATTTGCCAGAAGTCCCTACACAGTCCAGGTGTGCATTGGCTGGTGGTTGTTGCTACCTGAATTCTGCAGATGTGGAATATGTGGATTAACGAAGTAGGGAAATTAGGGAGGGAGAGAACACTCATGAACCTGGTAAAGCAGTACTGGAGTGCTGGAGTTGGTTTCTAGCATGTAGTTCCTACACAAAGGAGAGAAAGGCTTACAGTGTCATTGAAGCGAATGGCAAAGCTCCTGTAGACTTCCGTGAGCAGGATCAGGTTCCAGACTGCCTCCACCCATCTCTTTGCAGGTGATGATTCGTTTTGTGCTGTACCTTATATCACCCTTCAGGCACTAAGGGCTTGACAATGCAGAAGGTCAGAACAGAGCCGTGTAGTCTTAAGTCAATAGGTTTTCTGTTTACAAATGGAAAGAACAAATAGAAGAAACAAAAAGGTATCAAGGAAAGGTGCATCCAGAACTGGTGGATATTCTTGCCACAGCATCTCTCTGCTTTAGGGAACTGGGGATCCTTGCAGGATGTGGATAACAAAATACCAGTATCACAGGAATCTGTTAAACGTTCATAAATATTTGTAAAACTCTCAGATGCCTTGGTGGGTGGTAATGCTGACAGTCATAGGAAAGCCAACATTAATAGATTTGTGTGCAAAGTATATGGAAGCATGTAAAAGACATACAGAAATAGAGTATTAAGTCTGGCATCTGATAAGGTAAAAATGAAACTGTACAGTTATAAAATACAAGGAATATAACATTGTATTTCCGGCACCTCAATCTCAGCTGTTTGTTTCACTTACGGATTAATGACTTTCTTGTTAAGATAGATCTGACAATGAAAGCGACATTTCCTAACCAATCTTGATTGGGTTGGCTCTTTAGCATGAACTTCCTTAAAATATCCCTTTAAATTCACAGTTTAGGACCACAGTATCCATAGTCAAGAGTGTCAAGTGCTGCAGGGGTGTTGAGAATCTCAACAGGAATTGAGTGTAGATCAGCTGTCGTTCCTTAAAAGACTTGCTGCATCTGTGGGCTGGAATTCATCCTTAGACAGTTCTGAGTTTTTTGAGTTGAGTGCACTTCCCTTGGCCTTTCGCATGTCACTGCTTGGTAGTAAACATGGCCGGCATGAGAATGGGATAAACCATAGTTCTTCTGCAATAGATCATTCCTTCTTTCCCTTTCCCCAGTCCTACTTGCCCGTGTCTCCTTCTTTGCAAATTTCCACCCCAGTGCTCTTCAGGATTGGTCATTTCTGGGGTTTTCTTCCTGTCCAGACTACCAGGGTAACTGAGAAGCTCATTGCTCTCGGCTATGGATGTGCGTGATGCCGCCTCTCCGCTGGGGGAAGGAATTGCAGGCGAGGTTCTGCTTATGCTAAGGAGACGTAGGGTGCGTTGAGTTTCTACACAGGAATAATGAATTAATCCAGCTGGCACAGAACCACTGTGTGGGAATAGAAAAGGCACAGGAAAGACGGAATCTTTGGAGAATTTAACTGCCTAAATCCATAATGCAAATTTCAGACGTGTGTGTTTTAGATTTTCACTGAAACATAAAGACGGAGCACTTTAAAACCAGGAGATGGCCTGTTCCATTATGCAAATTTTAAAGACCTGTACTGTAACAGAAAAAGAGTTTCTTATCAATATGATTTTTAGATTATTTCTTCTTACTATTACGTGTGAGTAGAACAACATTCTTTTGTTCTTTGCATTCATGGCAGTGGTTAAGACATTTTCCTGAAACACTTTAAAAAAAAAAATTTTTAAAGGTAAAGAAATTGATCATAATGCAACCTATCTGGCCTGGAAAATCCTAACCAGCTGGTTAAAGTCTAGCAGTCAGTCAGTTTAGTATTCTGGAATGGAAAAGACAACCCACCCTAGCTGTAGGTATGATGCTGTAGCTATAGATTCATCCTTTTCATGCCTTTTTCACAGCAAAGAAAACCGCTGCAGGGCAGATTTTTTTTTTTTTTTTTTTAAATCTTGTTTTAAAATCTTGTTCTGAATGTAAGCCAGCATTTGAATTGTTGTCTTAAATTACTCATCGCTGCAATACCTGTAATACTAGAAAAAAACTCCAAAATCTAATCATTGATACAAACTGACTTCATTGCAGTAAATCTGGCGTACAGCAAGTGTATTTCAGTAATCACAGTTAGATAACTTTGATTGTCTTTTATTTATCCTGAATCAAATTATGTTGATGTGAACACTGTGCTCACATTTCTTGTTTTTCTCAATCTATACTCGACATTTAACCACACATTTTCTTTGCTATTTTAAGCATATCATTGGACCTTTTGATCAATGTGAAGTCAGTGCCATAAAATGAAAACACACACACACACACACACGCGCAATCACTGTTCAATTCTAATTAAATATTGCTTCTTTACTATGAAATCCTAGTTACTAACTGTATTACAGTGAATTTAATGGATGTTAGCTTTGTTTCCATTAGAGCTCTGGAGAAGGACAGAGTGCTACTTGTTGGAGAATTCAGGGTATTGTCTGAGACACGTTTGTCTGCTTTGGAAAATGAACTTCACATTCAAAGTGAAATATTTATCTTGATTTGTTGACACATTGATATATATAAATCTGTATGAATGTTCAGAATTCATTTCTCTAATTCATTCTTTTAGACAGGAATGCTTAATATGAATTTCCACAAATAAATTATATGGCATTATGAAATACTTCAATTGACTTTTGAGCTGTTTTGTTACTCGGTACGTTGCTTATTCTCTTTGGCATTAAATCATATAACTATATTCAGCTTACAATTACATGAATATATTTAGTGTAGTTTTTTTTCCCCAACTAAGCATGATTACACAGTATCCAATTCTGCTCTAGTGAAACAAACAACAAAACAAAAACAAACATAACCTACAGGATTTTTGTTGCTAAGGAGGAAGAACCTGAGGCCAGATGCTTAACTGAAATTGAGATGTTGTAGTGCTGTAGCTTCCTTTAGCTATTGAGTGTGTAATTCTTACAGAAACAGAATTAATCGCTGAAGATCTTGCTGTGTTTAAACACAGTCATTTTTTGTTTCATGGTCCCTAGCTTGTCTTCTGTGACCTTTATGCACTGTTCTGGAGGCAGAAAGAGAGCTGTTAAAAGAAGATCATCATGGAAAACAAGCAGATAATAGACAAAAAACTGTGAGGCTGCTACCATTGATCTAAAAGACTTTTAGTTTAAATAGGTAAACACCATATTTGTAAGAAGAGTTTTTTCTGCATTTTCTGAGTTAAGCTTAATATATCTTCTCCTTAATATCAGGCTTAATATATCTTTTCCTGTCTCTTAGTTAAAGCTTTCTCAATTTTCTTTTTTTTATATACAGCTGTAAATTATGATGATATAAGCATTTCATTTTCTGAGTTTTCTTTCATCATTTAGTTTTCATCTTTCATTAGAAAACACTGCTTACCTTAAGATCTGCCTAGAAAAGCTTTGAATATATTTCTACTTGGAAGGGAGAACCTGTGGTAGTATTTAAGTTTTTACTTTGATTTTTTTCTATCCCAGACTACTAATAAATATTATGAAAATAAGAATAATTTAAAAAAACAAACAAAAAAACAGGAACTGGCAAAGTTCCTTGCAGTTTTGGCATCCTATAGTGCTTGACATCTAACTTCCATTTAGACAGGCATTTGATCTTCATTATTTACTTTTTAAAAATATTTAAATACAGATTTCAAAAGACGTCATAGAGATGTAATTTGTGATTTACTTTTTCAGTAACAAAAATCAAGAGATAGTTCAAGCAAAGGCTAAAAGTGGAATACCATAATCTGTGACAAATTGGATGATTTAGGAGATTAATTATGAACAAAAATTGTAGGATTGTTGTTTCTAATTTGAGTTCACCTGTTGGGTAGCCACCGAAAACAATTATCATCTGTTAACGGTAAGTTTTTGTTAATCCATATGACATGAGTCTTCTTCAGGTTGCTATTGTAAGTCTTAACCTTACGATAGATAGAGCCTAACAGACAGAAGTATTTTCCTTTCACTATGTGGAGAAAGTCCTTTTTCCTAAAAGTATCTTGGGACTCTTTCCATTTTTCAGTGGTTATATTGCTGATGGCACAGAGCTAATGCCGGAAGAAGCTGGCGTTCCTGTTTCTATATGGTAAAAGTCATGACCATGCTATGTTTACAATCTTTTCCCACAGCTGCAGTAATTCCTGTCCTGTAGAAGCTCTTTGTTGTACCACCACTGGTTCTAATCCGATAAATGCACCTGGCTCTGAGCATCCAGATGCTATTGTACATGAAGCAGCGAAATGGAAACCGAGTGTCTGTTGTTGTGTCAGAGTTAGTTTTTCATTAAATTCTAGCAGTAGCTTTGTAAGAGCGGTGCTAGCTTTCCTAGAGAGCAAATTACACCATGAAGAAGAAAGTAATTTGGCAAATGCTTTTGTCTACCCAGCAAAAATTAAGTGCATACCTTAAACAATCAGTTATATTTGCACATTAAAATAAAAGTAAGGTCTCACACTTTCTTCCTGATTTTCCCACAACGAGGAGTTAGGCAGAGAACAGAAAATAAATAGAACTTCTGATATTAGTTAGGGGGTGGCCCACTTTTCTGCTCCTCTAATCTACTTATGGGGAACACCTGGAGAAGTTCACAGCTGGGAGATAACTATAATTCTTCGGTCTGTTTATAAGGGGCCTGGTTTATCCTCTGCTGTCAGTTGTAGTAGTCTTGGTGTTTTGCTTTGTTTTTGAGTAAGGATTTAGGGTCTTCTACATCATTCTTGTGGTATCTATGTTTAGTTTTGACATCAGAATTGTGTTTGTTTGCTCCAGAGATGTAGCTATAAAATATTAATCCTTTCTAAGATAGGTTTCCTTGACCTTTGGGCCATGATGTAATCTTCAGCCTGGAGTATAAAAGGGCAGTAATACAAAGAATTGTTCATGAAACATAGAGGTGAAAACGTGTGTCTAACTTCCTATTAGCTTCTTTTCTGATTGGTTTTTGCCCTTAATGACTGCCACAACATTTTTTTCACAGAGGCTTATGTCAAGATGATTAGTTTTAACACCTGGAGGTTTGATTGCTTTGAAATTTCAGATAACAGATATAGCAATCTACCTTATTTCTTTACATTAATATGTAAAATCCATGGGATTTATTGTTTATTTGCTCATCAATACTGTAAGATGTACTATTTTTTCATTGGGAACACTTGCAGCTAAGCCAACTTAGAAGCCTGATCAAGCATGAGCATGACCCAAATCTGGTACACAAGGTTTTTTCTTTAATTAAAGCTTTTGCTTATATTTCAATGTCTTTGAAAGCCTACTGTATAGTTTACTCTTAGTTGGTGTCCAAGTTTGTTCATATATATATATGCAGAATATTTATAATATCACATAAGGATATAACATAAGGATATACAGAGTATCAAGCAAGAAAGAGTCACTTGGGAGGTTTGAAAAAAAATAAACTTGCATGGTTTTGCATTCAGTGATACTGATTAAGATGTTCTGATGTAAATCAGTTATTTAGCTAATGATTTTCTTCAGTCACTTAAATCTGAAAGCAAGGAACTCCAAAATGAAAATACTAATTTATTCTGCAAGCAATTTTTCTTTATTTGCCAAGGAAGATAGATTCTTAATTGAAATGCGTATTTGTAACTAAATTTGACTTTACATTTGTTTCTGAATTCAGGTAATTAAAATAACACATGTAATATGTGTATTTAATCCTGATTATATCGTGATATTTACTTAAATTTACAATACTTGTGTTGCCTTATGTTAGAAAATATTGTTTTTATTATTGCATACTTTTTCTCCTGTTTTGTTTCAAGTTGGTTTAAAATGAAGATAAAAATTCATTTGGATATGCAGACGACCTTAGGGGTTTTTCACACTGTGGCATTAAATGTGATAAGAAATTAAACACATTTTATTTTTAATTTAAAATAGATCGATTATTTTTAGTAGTGAATTAGATTTATTTCTGGTCGTATATGAGACGGCATTCTAAAATGCAGGTCCTTGTCAACATTGGATTGCAAGTGAGTGAAATAAATTTCCAGTAGTTTCTTTTTTGTACTTTCAATACCAGCTTTTTTTGTTGTTTTTTAAACAAATTATTATTCCTTCATTTAATTCAAAAACTGCTACTTGAATTTTCTTTTCAACAGACAATTACAGTTGTGCAAGTACCTAGCATTTCTGTATGAAGCAATAGTTTTATAAAGAAATGGATGTATGGTGATTTGGGATTGCAGATTGCAAGGATTTCTTTTCACTGAACAAAAAAACCTTAGGGACAATCAACAGAATCAGGGAGTAGGTGTTTAATTTTGAACTTGCATTTTGCTGCTGGAATTCAGTTAGTGAAATCAGCAGTTATTCTGTGGAATTGCATAACCATATAGGAATCCATATGGGATCATAACAGTCCTAGCGGTCCTGATGACTGTGTGCGTTACTGTGGGCTGGGACAGACTACAGGTAACTAGGCATTAATGCACATAATAACCTTGTTCTCATTAGAAAGGGAAAACATCTTCCAGAAAATCTTGTTTGCACAGCAGCTTAGGTTTAAGGTGTAAGGATATAATTTTAACACTTAAGTACAATGAAGCTCAGAATTAGATTTGAAATAGTATCTGTTCTCACTTGTCTTCCCTACAATTGCTGCAGTTGAATATTGCACACACCATATATCGTGTACATCATGCTTCATTTGGGGATTGAATTTCAACATCAAATTTGGAATTTCCTTCTTTTGGATTACACTGGATCCTTTGTTGGCTAGCCTTAGGTATTTTCCAAGTTGCAGGTTTAAAAGAAAAATTAGAGATTTATGGGTTTCTCATTTTTATGTTTTTTAAAAGCTCATTGAGTTTTACTAGGTGTTGATTTTACAAAACTTAAGAATTGTCTGTCTTATAATTCTAGAAAAATACTGTTTCTTACAAACAGTACGTCTACATATATGCTGAAATCATCATTTTGAGGTCCAAATCATGTTATGTTACTCTGCTTGAAAGTCATCTAAATAGTGTGACAGGGTTTGGGTCCTAGAGAAGTTTTCATCTGGGTTTGTTTTACTTTTTGTATGATGCAAAATCTTGAATTTTCCCACTGACAATACAAATCTAGAGGTTTTGATCTGAAAGTTAGCAACAATGCTTTGAGTCCATGAACAGTACGATAAGGTCATATTTTTATGTTAACTGCAGCTTAACAGTTTCATTTGGTTACAGCTACATGTGCAGGAATTTATGAATAAATTTCCTTCCTATGTACAGTGTATTGCCGTAAGAATTTTTCCTGACATCAAGTGGGTGGAAAGCCTTTCTGTGATTCGTAAACCCCCATTTTAAATATTTCATTGCTTTCTCAGTTGATGCTTGTAGTTTTGATGCTAACCCTTTGCTTATAGGTTTTTCCGCTTATCCCATCTTACAGTCCCATATGTAACTTAAACTATTCATGAATTTTCTGTAATGGCTGCCACCTTGTTGTGGTTTAGCCCCGGTAGGCAGCTAAGTGCCACACAGCCGCTCGCTCGCTCTCCCCAGGTGGGATGGGGAGAGAATCAGAAAGGTAGAAGTGCAAGAACTCATGGGTTGAGATAAAGACAGGTTACCAGGTAAAGCAAAAGCAGCGCGTGCAAGCAAAGCAAAACAAGGAATTCACTCGCTACTTCCCGTGGGCAGGCAGGTGTTCAGCCACTGCCAGGACAGCAGGGCTCGTCACGCGTAATGGTTTCTTGGGAAGACAAACGCCATCACTCCCAACGTCCCCCCCTTCCTCCTTCTTTACCCCAGCTTTTATGGCTGAGCATGATGTCATATGGTGTGGAATATCCCTTTGGTCAGTCTGGATCACCTGCCCTGGCTGTGTCCCCTCCCAGCTCCCTGTGCACCCCCAGCCTCCTCGCTGGCAGGGCAGCACAAGAAGCAAAAAAGTCCTTGGCTCTGTGTAAGTACTGCTCTGCAACAACCAAAACCATCGCCACTATTTTCATCAAAAATCCAAAACACAGGATTGTGTGAGCCTCTACGAAGAAAATTAACTCTGTCCAAGCCAAAACCATGACACACCTAGAGTGTAAGTGATTCCCAAGAAAACTATAATGAAGTGAAAAAACATAATTGGTCATGTGTTCTGGAGAATCCTTTATTCTTCTCCTTTCTCTGTTGCACTGTTCTTGCTTGAGATTTTTTTTTTTCCCTCCTTTTGTTTCTTGTTTCTTTTGTTTCAGGTTTGCTTCATTAATTAGACTTCACATCATATGTACTTACACAGTCATATGATAGATCAGCCAGCCTACATCTGGAAGATTTTCCACAAATGAATGTTGTTGAGATGCACAGATTTGTCTTTCACATGTCCCATCAGCTGTATTTATTTTAACTTGGTGTGGAACCCTTAGGTAGTATTCACTGATGGCCTATTCCTTTGTCACAGTTTATTTTCTTTGTATCATTCAGAAAGGCAACAGAAGGCATGTAGAACCCAGATGGGGACACAGAAGCCCCATAATATCAATTATATAATCAATTATATAATGTAGACTTCTTGGATATCTATTCCACTGAGCAAAAGTATCATAAAATCATAGAATCATTTGGGTTGGAAGGGACGCTTAAGGATCATCTAGTTCCAACCCCCCTGCCATGGGCAGGGACACCTCCCACTGGACCAGGTTGCCCAAAGCCCCATCCAGCCTGGCCTTGAACACTTCCAGGGGTGGGGCATCCACAGCTTCTCTGGGCAACCTGTGCCAGTGCCTCACCACCCTCTGAGTAAAGAATTTCTTCCTTACATCTAATCTAAGTTTACCTTCTTTTAGTTTAAAACCATTACCCCTTATCCTATCACTACGCTCCCTGATAAAGTCCCTCTCCAGCTTTCCTGTAGGCCCCCTTTAGGTACTGGAAGGCCGCTATAAGGTTTCCCCGAGGCCTTCTCTTCTCCAGGCTGAACAACCGCAGTGTTTTCAGTAGGGATGCTGGTGTTGATTCTATGGAGTATCAGTTTCAATTAGTAACTTTGAATACTATTAACATGTAAACTGTATGCGTTCTTCTCTGCATACATATATATGGCTTTCTCTGTGTTGCCTCTGGTAGGACTTAACCATGCATGATTCATACCCCATTAGTTACAAATGCTCTGTTCCAAGTCAGAATACTTCAAGATAAGTCTTGCACAACAGCAGAAAAAATAGGGTTGTATCTTCAGCCTGGCTCATCTCCTTTTTGTACAGTCAAGATTCTCTAAGCAACTTACGAACACATCAGATAATTTGCTGAGGATTCCTGCTTCCTCAGCTTTCTCTTCATCTAAGCAGAATGTAAATTTGGTACCATTGTACCAAGTCTTACTAGATTTTCGCAGGAGGTCAGTATGGTAGTTCTTTTGTTGAACAAAGTAACTCACTATTACTATTTTACTCATTTAATTTCAATTATGATACTGGAATAAATAAAATATGGAGCAAAAATCTGCTTTAAATCCAAAAGGAGTGATCGTTTTCTGTTTCCAAATAGGTTATTGGAATAAAATCCAATGTCCACAATCTTAACTTTAGGTAATTAGTTCAATTAGATTATATTTCATTCGGATACTTAAATATTTTTTGAACAGACTACCATCAACAGAGAATTGATCCTTCTTAGAAATTACATTGTGTATGATTTCAAGAATGTGTCTCCTTTTCTGAAGGTCATTCTAGAAGACAGAAAAAAATACTATTTTAGAGAAAGTCTTTAAAATAAGGATGTCTTTGTCCTATGCTTTATTCAGGAATTCATTTCAGGCAAACTTTTATAGTTTGCAAAAATTAATAACATTTACAACAGCTTTTTTTTCTCTTTTTTAAGAAAAAAATTAATTCTTGATGTTTTGCAGTAATTTCAACCCAAAGTTGGTATTTATTTCTAACATCTTGGAAAGCCATGAAACAAATGCCATATTGTTTTGCTAAACTTTTGAATTGTGATACATGTATTTTTGGTTTTGTGTACTCTTTGTTTCAGTGGAGAGAGAATCTTTTATAGGAAATTTAAAACGTCATCTGAAAAAAAAAAAAAAGAGATGCTATAATGTGCTGTTCAGTGGAGAAAATCAGGTGTTTCTTCAACATTGGAAGAATCTGTGGCCTCTTAGAAGATCTGGCTGCAATTTTGTCCTCATCTTCCCTTTCTTATATATAACTGAGACTTCTTCCATCCATACACTTGAAGACTACAATCACATTCATCCATCAGATTTGGTTCTCCATTATCTGTGTTCTTATTTCCTTCACATAATCATCTGTCTTCAGACAAGAACCAAGCTATAAACGCAAGATAAATTATACCTTGGAAAAATATTTTATGTCCTAGATCTTCTTCACTCCTAGATCTTCTTCAAATAATTAAGCCAGGCTAAAGCCTGGAGTCAGGCTAAAGGTACTTTTTAAAGCTTTCTATCATTTAAAATGCAAACTAATTCTGAAAAGATGAATAGAGCTGTGGGAGGACAGTGTTGCATTTAGGAATGAAAGAATGTACAGTGAGGCAGTAATGCATATCTGAAATCAACAAAATAAAAGAAACACACTCTTAGCTTCATGTCAGCATTACTTTTCAGCATTTTCAGCAATGAAATGATGGAAGTTAGAAGTAAGTTTGAGTGTGATAAGGCAAAATGTTTCTTACTGTCATCTTTGCTTAAAAAAAATCCTTCTTAAGAAGTATAGTATTAAAGTGGAAAACTTTTCAGCTATTAAAAAATACCTGTCAACTGTACTTTGGGAGCTTTGCCCTGATGTTGTTGATGTTTCATTGTCATAACTGCTGCTGCTGCTCTTGCAGGGGGCAGGGGGGAATAAAAGCATATATTTAAAGCTCATTAGGAGAAGCTTTCTAATGAATACTGCTCTTAATACCAGGTGACATATTCCCAGTGTGAAATGGGAATGTCATCAGAGCTTTGGAGCAGAAAGGCATGCCTGCCTTCAGGCTTTCCTTTACGTTATGCAAATCAGTTATCTCTGGACCTTAGTCCCATGGGCATAAAATGGCTCCTACATTTATTAATGAAAATACTGAGCTGGAACTTGTAAGTATGATAAACCTATAACAGGCAAATGGACAAAAGCTAGAAGAGCAAGCTTTTCAGGAGAAAGGTCTGTGCATCTGTTGGTGAGGCTGCTAAGCATCTTCTAAACACAACAAGAAGTACTTACAGCCTGAGTGGCCCAGAGCCTGTTACCAGCCAGACTTCCATAGAGTACTTGGCATGTTTGGAAAATAAATGCATTAACATTCATAAGGAACTTGGGAATTTCAGTGAGAAAGTTCTTAGAAATACACAGAGGTGTTAGCAGGAAGAAACAAAAGTGCTTTGAGCCTTGAAAATGAATTTGCCAACAGTAAAGAGATTTAAAGCTAAGGCTTCTTTCTTGTTCCCTTAATTAAGTTATCACATGGTATCAAAGTGTTGTAAAACTAATTAGAAAAGACAGAAGGTAGTAATGATGTATATGGTTCATATATAGTCAGTTGCATATTTTTCTATATATTTCTATTAAAAATATGGAAACTATCTTGTTCTGAATGTATAGTGAATATGAAGACATCAACACTTGCAGTGACTTTTCTCCTCTCCTAGACAGTCTATAGCTTTGCTTCAAAAATTAACCATAAAACAATGTTCATTTAGCATGTTACAATTAGTCTTCAGTGTATATACCATTAGCTCTGATGCAGCTTCTCTATGCAAGATATATTTCCTCATAGCTAATATATCTAGTTACAAATAGAGACACTACTGTCTAAATAAATTTGTATGTCAGTGTTGGATAAGATTGCCCCTAGTGTAATAATATCCTTATGTTTTCTACATAAAAAAAATGACACTAAAGCTTCATGTAAAGGAACAGAGCAAGTTCACGCTAAATTCAGTCGTTATCTCTTCAGTCATTACCATTTTCATGTTTTAATTTTTCATGTATTTTTTTCAAATTAGTCTGTGGAAATGCAGTCTTCCTGTACACTGATTTTATTTTTTGAGAGAATCTTCTGCCCTACTTTGCAGTGTTTACTCTGTCATCATATGCAGATGCCACATTTCTATACAATTTTGGCATTTGGTCACAGTTCTGCAATTATACTGCTCCTTGTCTTGACATCTTTTCAGATTGGCAAAGCAATCCTGTATGACACTATTTAGTGACAGTTCTCTTATCTTTAAATGTTTATCTTGACTTTCTAAGAAAACACATACTGAGTGCATTGTGTCACAAGGTAAATTGAAGACCTTTGGGAAATTGCAAAGGAGCAAGCTCAGATATAGTTAAATTCCTAAAAAGCTTCATTAGAATTGGTAACTGGATGAAAATAAGATATCTGGTTTAGTACCTTTTATGCAACCTTATGTGTTAACAAACTCCAGGAAATCCATGTGAGGGAGACACTGTATGAGCTTCAGCTAAAATTCAGTCAGCTGATGCAATACACGAACCATTAGGGTCATCAGATGCCCTTATTTTGATTCTGCAAACAAAATTCTACCATATGTATGGAGCAGGGTGGGAAAGAGCATGTAAGGAGTGCATGACAACAGTTGTCTGAGTATGGGAAAAGTTTTCTTGCATGAAAGCAATACTTCAGGCTGTAGTTAGACCTAATAGGCCATGTGCCTGCAGCTGTAATATAGCTCTGACTACACAGAATTAGTACATCTCAGCACAGTGCCAGCAAGATCCCTGACAGAAAAATTAAATTTAGAGTTAATTTTTTAATGACTAAATGGAAATAGTTTGTGCAATAGTACAGTTAAAATAATTTTAAGATGTATATATACACGATCAGAAATATTACGTCCAGTTTTTTGGTAGTCTATCAGAAAATAATCGTATTTTGAAAACAATTCATGTCTTAAGACTCAAGTTAGTAGAAATGGTTAAGGAACTGGCAACCCATTTCATGCTTGTTTTTGTGAAAATTAGGTAACAAACGCTACTTGGTGGCTTTGGAAAATTTAACATCTTCCAATTACGTATAATAATTGTTATATCAGTAACCTTAACTTAATGGTTTCTCATTTATGGAGACAATATGTCTGTAAACAATGTAATTGATATGCTTGAATTAGCTAGACTGTTTTAAGACAGCACAGAAAAATCAAAAGGCATAGCTGTATTTTTGGTTTTGCAGAAAACTTATTGTGTGACTTTGGAATAACCACTTAAACTTTTAATTTTTGCATTTCCCTTATAAAATTGAAATAATATGTGTTTGCTTCAGAGGACTTTTCAAAGATGAATGGAAGAAAAGGCGATGTATCAAGTATAAAATATTCTTTTTATCTTTGTAGTTAACTACCTCCTTTTTCTTGGGTGAGGTAATGTAAGGTTGAGAATGAAGAGTTTTCATTTAATGATTTTATTTTTTAATGCATATTTATTTTACAGTTCCAATGTTTTTATCATTAAGTGCTTGTTTCAACATGTGATACCCAAGATCTATACTTACAACAAGATGCATTTATAAGAGAAAAGTAGATTCAGTCCATAGCTACTTAGTACCACTGTAATTATGAATGGCATATGGAAAAATGACAAAGTAAGATTTTAAAGTCCTAGGGGAAGAAATAACATCTGATTATTCACAGTTGTTGCCTCATACTGAGCTGATTTAAACTGGACATACTATTATAACCATCTGGTAGCTATGTTGTGGGGTTTGTAAATTTGATTTTTGGATGAAATTCTCCAAGTTCTCCTTCAGATTTAGATAAAGACATCATTAATGAAGTAGATCTATTGCATGATAAATTTAAAAACTTCGATTTGATACGAAATTGCAAAAATATAGTTATTGTAACAAATTCAAGTTCCAATATGTATTTTAATTATATATGAATTTACTGATGATTTAATTTGTTTAGTAGTGTTTATATGCCAAAAAAGCTCAAAGAAAAAAAAAGTCTTCAATAAAAGTCCATGTGCTTGATTTCTCCAAATGAAAAAAAANAAAAAAAAAAAAAGGCATAAATATTTTATATGATTAGATTAACATGCCCCTACAAAGAAAAACATTAGCTTTTGATTCAGACACTTGGTTCTGTTACTGTCATCAGAATGGACAAATGTGTTATTTCCGTCTGAAAACCTATATAAATATACTAAGATACAGTGGAAAAATATGTGAAGAGGTAGGAGATAGCTTCCCCCCAGCCCCTTTTTTGTTTCCCCCGAGGCATTTCAACCCATTTCCAAATTACAGCTAGGAATTTAGCTTTTAAAGTCTCTCAAGCAAACAGAAAACTAGCACAGTGAGTAAAGCCTCTTCTTTTCAGGCCCTGCATTATATAATTTATTTCATAAAACTGTCCAGATTACTTTTAAAACTAGCCAGGTTTATAGCCTCCAACAACCCTTCCAGAAGGTACTCCCACTGTTCGGATGGTTAAGGAAATTTTCAGCCTAAATCTATTCATGGCAAGCTTCTAGCCTGTTGTCCTTATGTGTTTTTAGGATTAAACAGGCCTTCTCCCTTGCAGGAGAGTCTAGTGACATGCTGTATTTAACTATTCATATGATTCTTGCTCTTGCAATGTTTCTTTTGCAAAGCTGTCTGTTTTCGTAGAATTCTAGAATGGTTTGGGTTGGAAGGGACCTTTAAAGATCTAGACCACCCGTCCTGTTATGGGCAGGGACACCTTCCATTAGATCAGGTTGCTCAAAGCCCCATCCAACCCAACTTTGAACACTTCCATTGATGAGGCATCCACAACTTCTGTGGGCATCCTGTTCCAATGTCTTACCACCCTCATCATAAAAAATTTGATCTTTATATCCAAGCTCAGTTCAAAACCGTCACTAAAGGCTCTGGTAAAATGTCTTTCTACATCTTTCTTCTAAGCACCCTCTATATATTGGAAGGCCTCTATAAGGTCTCCCCAGGGCCTTCTCTGCACTAAACAACCCCAACTCTCTTAACCATTCTTCACAGCAGACGTGTTCCAGCCCTCTGATGATTTTCATGGCCCTCCTCTGGACCTACTCTAACAGGTCTATATCTCTTGTACTGGGGGTCCCAGACCTGGATGCAGTATTCGAGGTGGGGTCTCTAAAGCAGAGTGGGAGAATCGCCTGCTGGCCAGGTGATCCTTTGACCTGTTGTCCATGCTTCTTTTTATGCAGCCCAGGACACAATTGGCTTTCTGTGCTGCAAGCGCACATTTCCAGCTCATACCCAATTTTTCATCCGCCAGTATCCCCAAGTCCTTCTCTGCAGGGCTGCTCCCAATCAATTCATCACCCAGTCTGTACTGGTGGTTGCCCAGACCCAGGTGCAGGACCTTGCACTTGGCCTTGTTGAACTTCATGAGGTTCACATGGGCTCACCTCTCAAGCCTGTCAAAGTCCCTCTGGATGGCATCCCTTCCTTCTAGCATATCAGCTATCACTCAGCTTGGTGTCATCCGCAAATTTGCTGAGAGTGCACTCAATCCCACTATCTGTCATTAAAAATACAAAGATATTGAACAGTACCGGTCCCAGTATGGACCCATAAGGGACACCATATGGACCCATTAGGGATACCATGCGTCTCCATCTGGACGTTGAGCCATTGACTTACAACTCTTTGGATGCAGCCATCCAGCCAGTTCCTTAGCCATCTAATAGCCCAGCCATCAACCATCTGTCTCCACTTTAGAGGCAAGAACGTTGGGGGGGACCGTGTCAAAGGCCTTGCAGGATTCCAGGTAGATGACATCAGTAGCTCTTCTCTTATCCAGTGATGCAGCCACTCCATTGTATAAGGCCACAGGATTAGTCAGGCATGATTTGCCCTTGGTGAAGCTATGCTGGCTGTGTCTATGGATTCTTGCAGAATATGGACAGCCAGATATTTATTCAGATGAGATCTCACTAGTGTTTTGTGCAGTTGTATTAACTTTCTGCTTTTTCAATTGAATTTAGCTTATATAGTATGTGTTAAGAAGTTATTTGAATTTTTGAGAGCTCTGGATCATACAAAAAATGCATTTTTCCTCCTGTCTCATTTCCATCTGATGAGCTACTATAACAAAAATTCATAATAGTCTTTGGTTAGACTTCTCTCATCAAATTCAGAAGTTTGAAAATTAGGCACGTAAGTTTCCAAAGATCCTTTATGAATGACTAGACAAAGTGGGAAGAATCTCCAAAAGGCCATTCATACCATTTAGACATAGGCGTCTAAACTAGATAATATAAATGTTTCAGTGCACATGCTCACATTTTTCTGTTGTGTAGATTAAGCCTCAACAGCTGTGAAGACATCAAGTTTTTTAGATGGGTTGGATGAGATGAATCCCATCTTAACTGCGGGATGCTGTACTTGGTTCTATTACATTTTATCCCACCTTTTACTATTTCAGTCCACTTTTGCCTTCATGTGGTATTCTTCCCCCTTTATGCTGGCAAAGCCTCTTTTTTATTCAACTTCTTGCATTCATTCCTATCTTAGGGGTGAAATCACAAAGTAAAATAGTCAACAAGATGAATGCCAAGACCAATCCATGAGTAAAACTATTGGAGTAACCTGTTTTCAGCCCGGAGTTTCCCCTTTCAGCACAATTCATTGGCATTTCCTCTGCAACAGTAACTTTAGTCAGCACCTTCAGGCTCTTTCTAATCTTCCTTCTCTCTAGTTTGCCTAATAGTCTCCATCATGACACCTTATCAAATGTTCTGCTGAAGTTCAGATAAAATCTAATCTCCCCGTGCAGTTCTTTTGTCTGGAAAATCAGGTATCCTATCAAAGGAAAAAATCAGGCTAGTCTGACATGACCTACCTTTACTAAGGCCATGTTACATTTTATTCTATTGTCTGTTTACCTCCAAGCTGTTATTTACTCTTTCCTTCAAATTTTATCTTAAGCTTAATGCAAAGCCTGAGGTGTGAGAAAAGGAAGAGTTTGGGGTCATTTTTTATTCTTTGGTGTGGATACAAATCCAGTTATGATTTGAGCTTATTTTGTAGCTCTACCAAAGTAACATCTTCATTAAAAATCCTTTCTATTGGATCTGTTATTAGATGGCTGTTTTTCAGAGTTCTGAGACGGAAATAGACTTGTAAGTAGACTCAAGTGCATTAAGCTGTTTAAGCTTTGCTTGTGCGTTGAGTATTATTATAGGTATGTTCTTATCTCAGGACCCTTGTCTTCCGTAAAGGCATTCATTTAATTTGGGGATCACATTGATTTCTACTATGGTATTACTACTTCCTCCCTAGAGCTATTTTTTTTTTCCACTAGACGAAGGACTTGTTGGTGTTTACCTGATCTCCTTCTATGACAAGGTGACCTGCTTAGTGGATGAGGGAAAGGCTGTGGATGTGGTCTACCTAGACTTTGTAAGGCTTTTGACACTGTTTCCCACAGCATTCTCCTAGAGAAACTGTCTGCTCATGGCTTGGATAGGCATATGCTTTGCTGGGTTAAAAACTGGCTGGGTGTCAGGGCCCAAAGAGTCACGGTGAATGGAGTTAAATCCAGTTGGAGGCCGGGCACTAGTGGTATCCCCCAGGGCTCAGTACTGGGGCCTGTTCTGTTTAACATCCTTATCAGTGATCTGGATGAGGGGATCGAGTGCTCCCTCAGTAAGTGTGCAGACACCACCAAGTTAGGCGAGAGGGTTGATCTGCTCGAGGGTAGGAAGGCTCTGCAGAGGGATCTGGATAGGCTGGATCAATGGGCTGAGGCCAACTGTATGAGGTTCAACAAAGCTAAGTGCTGGGTCCCGCACTTGGGGCACAACAACCCCATGCAATGCTAAATGGGGAAGAGTGGCTGGAAAGCTGCCCAGTGGAAAGGGACCAATCGATAGCCAGCTGAATATGAGCCAGCAGTGTGTTCAGGTGGCCAAGAAGGCCAACAGCATCTTGGCTTTTATTAGAAATAGTGTGGCCAGCAGGACTAGGGAAGTGATTGTCCCCCTGTACTCGGCTCTGGTGAGGCCGCACCTCAACTACTGTGTTCAGTTTTGGGCCCCTCACTACAAGAAGGACATCGAGGTGCTGCAGCGTGTCCAGAGAAGGGCAAAGAAGCTGGTGAAGGGTCTGGAGAACAAGTCTTATGAGGAGCGGCTGAGGGAGCTGGGGTTGTTTAGCCTGGAGAAAAGGAGGCTCAGGGGAGACCTTATTGCTTTATACAACTACCTTAAAGGAGGCTGTAGTGAGGTGGGGGTTGGTCTCTTCTCCCGAGCAACAAGTGATAAGAGAAGAGGAGATGGCCTCAAGTTGTACCAAGGGAGGTTTAGGTTGGATATTAGGAAAAATTTCTTCACTGAAGGGGTTGTGAAACATTGGAACAGGCTGCCCAGGGAAGTGGCTGAGTCACCATCCCTGGAGGTCTTCAAAAGACATGTAGATGTGGTGCTTAGGGACATGGTTTAGTGGTAGCCTTGGCAGTATTAGGGTAACGGTTGGACTTAATGATCTTGGAGGTCTTTTCCAACCTAAATGATTCTATGATTCTTTCTTCAAGGAGTGATTCATTTTGTAATCTTAAGAGTTCTTCCTTTTCCCAATTATTTTAGGCTGTATGGTTTTTCAGATATAGTTATTTGTCCACTTGGATCTGGAGACTTTATATAAAAGGATTTCTTTTGAGTTGCAAGTTCCAATTAATATGTGAACATTTGATATAAAGAAATTCAGGTGTCCTCCATGGACATGTTGGTCTCCTTAGCAATTTTTTGCCTGAGAGGACTAATATTTTGAAATGCATCTCAAGGGAGTTCTTGTAAAGGTGCTTGAAAGTATGTTCTCTCTGCTGAGGAATTTATTTTAGAGGTAAAATAAATAGCTATGCATCTTAAATAGTAAAATTAAGCTTATATTACATGCACATTTTTAAGAGAGTTCCTGGTTAATCAAAGCTTATTTTCAGTTACTATATTATTGCTTAAGTAAAAAGAAAAAGGCTTTGATATTAGTGACCAAACAACTTCCTCAAAACATTTTGACTAATATATAAACATACCATTCTGAGTCATTAAAAGTTGATATTAAGAGACATTTTGCAAAGGAAATGTAAGAAATGTTGCAGTGGCATTACATCACTCAGTAAAAATTACAGAATTATTGTGATATAAGTTTTCCACAAGGATGTGGAAAGGAAAATAGATCAATTATCTGTGGACATATGCCTCACACAGCGGTTGTGGCTGTCCCATGATAGTATGGGGCTTTTTGCTGTCTAGATTTAGAAGTGCTTTGAGAGGCCAACATGTTGACCCACTTGCTTTACAAGAAAAGAGAAATATAATTAATTGTTGTCATTTTGGACCACAACTGCTTTGTTTCCTTCTTCATTTTCTTCTCTAAACTAATTGGACTGCGATCCTAGCTACCTAGTTCAATAAACAAGAGAGTACAGTTACAAATAATACCACAACCGAATATTTTCATCTGAAACCAAAACACCTCTTCATCCATGACACCCGGTTGCAATTTTGGGAATTTTTTTAAGTATCAAGTGGAGAGAAAGAGGATTATTTAGCTAGTTTATTCAAACGTTTAGTCAACGAGGTTTTAGAAAGTTGCTAATAAAATAAAGGCCAATATTCTCCTTTGCAAATGTGAAAGGAGGCTATTATGTTGTCCCATCAGGAATACTCTGCTATTTGCTGAATGCAAAAGTCTTTGCATGACAATCAGAGGTCACTGGGAGACTCTTTTCAAAAATCTCCATGTTACCGGTTTCTTAAACCAGATTATGGAATGAAGGAGAAACACTCGCTGTTACCCCTTGGATATTGATGCAGTACCCTGATATTTAGGATTGGGATCAGCTAGTGACTCTAATTTTTTTTTTCCATTCAGCTTAGTTGCAAAGTTTTATGAGAAAAGTGAATGCAAGTAAAAGGAATAAAACCACATATCATTATTTATCTTAAGAGTTTCTTTCCTCTCTGTGCCCTCTACCATAGCTTGTATTCAAAATAAGGCCTCTCATTTTCCCAGATTCTTGGTATTTCCAGAAGACAGTTGAGGTCTGAGGGTGTCCTTTTTACCTACACAATCAAAATTCACCTTTAGTGAAAGAGAAGAGAAAGAGGATGGAAAAGGAGATCATACTGAGACAGTCTTACGCCTTTAGTCGTTTAGTATTCATTAATCCAGTTCGTTCTTGCCTAACCATTGTTTACTCTCCCGTTTTAGAGATGTTTGTGTTTAATTGGTACAGCTTAACAAATCTGATCTGTCCAGACTGACTGAGTTTCATGTGGTTGAATACTAGACATCAACAATTAGGCATCTGTTGTCTAGATTCCTTTTTTAAGCAAAGGAAAGAAACGGGTATTTGTAGCATGTGACTCACATGATCTATTTTAGACATCTATGTACACTGGGATGGGAGGAACAGTGAACTAGAAACACCTATTAGTCTCCACCAACTATAAAAGAAGCCTTGCCATCCTGCACAGATTTAGAGATTGTCAGCCTCTGAAGTTAGGTAGGGTGACTGCCATTCTTAATGACAGTTCTTATACTAGGCTAGGTTTTTACCAAAAAATAGTACTCTTCCCTTCTCATGTAGAAGGGAAATTTCCATGCCCCAGAGAGAAGCTTCTCATTCTCACTGCTCACCGCACAATTGTGGTGTCACCTAGCTGGGATTGTATGTGCTACTTATGGGAGAGCTGTTGTATAGGACCCCGTCACAGAAGTGGCTCAGCAATGTTGGCACTAACTGCTTTGGGAGCTTCTGACTCCTCTTCATGACACTGTGATGAAGGCAATGGAAATCTGCCCTGGAAGAACTGGTGGGCAGACAGGAGCTCCCAGCGCTGCTCATCTCTGCGATCTCGTATATTTTCAGGACTTTGCCAGCATTCTTCTTGCACACACAAATGTTGTTGTGGCAGAGAAAAACAGACTATGTTAGTCAATATGGAAAGCAAAGCTTTCACAATGTTTTCAACAAGTAGAAACCATTGTAGCTGTTATAATACTGGTATAACTGTGTACAACAGTAAGAGGGTACATTTAGAAACATCCGTAGTGTCTGAGCATCTTCAAGCACTTTCTTTTGAATATTGAACCTGAATGTGTGTGCTCTTAGGTTCAATGGTGAACCGAAGCTGGCTTAGTGCTCCTGATGCCTCATCCAGAGCACCAAGTGACTTAAAGCGTTTGTATAGTGTAAATTCAGTTTGCTGGTAAGATTTCTTTCCAGAAATACCATCACACTAACTTTGTCCCAGCAGGCTTTCTTTGAGATCTCTGCCACTCAAACTTTATAATGGATGAGGTATTTGATCTGCATTTAGCATAAAAGCAGCACGAAGTCATAACATTGGCATAAAGAGCTTATTATAGTGTGCATTGGGAAATGTGAAAGTAATGTGATCATTCCCACACCTGAACTAATGCAAAAATGTGTGATCTGCTAGAGCACAGATCTGATATAAATGTCTGTGGAGCTTAGGTTTTATCCTGTTAGGCTTCTTTGACTCTACCAGCCCATTCTAAGAAGAATGAAGAAAAGAGAGTGGTACAAGAAAAGAGAAACCACCTGGTGAAGGTATTAAGAAGAGAAATGTGCTTGTATTGCAACTGCACTAGTTTTTCTCACTGAAGGGAAAAGTAAATATTGTTCTAGTTCCTGGGAAGAAGGACATCAAGGGGACATTCTTATAGCAATCCAAAACAGTAAAAACAAACAAAACAAACAAACAACAACAACAAAAACAACAACCAAAAAAACCACCCACATTTTGGTAAGACAACACTGTTGATGCTTGATTTATTCATTTCTAGTTCTAGATTTCCTAGCAGCAAAAAAAAGAATAAAGAAGTAGGGGTACTGAGCTCTTATTTGTGCCTGTATTTGTTGTTCAAACAATATTCCAAATTTTTGTTGCTATGGATTTATTAATTAAAAAACAGTAATATTCTCAATATCCTAGCTGTTCCTCTGCATTACAAAGCACACTAGGGCTTTGGTTTTGAAAGCTAAAATATAGCAAGCTGTTAATGGAGTTTTATATTTGTGCTCCCAAGATATTTAAATGAAGTCTTGAGGGTAACCACAATCCCTGGCTAGAATCCTCCTTGCTATTAAAGCTGACCTGGACAGGACTTGCTTTCATGCCACACTTAAATTGTCCAGAGAAAAGAAGCTCTGTGGGAGACATCACACATTCCTCTTGCCTCCCTGCCTCTGACCAGCTTAGCAGAGTCACTGCGCCTTAGTCATTAGCTGGGAGAGAAGGAAACCAATACTTCCCAGTTCTGGAAAAGAAAACCGTTCAAGAAAAAATACTTACTAGATCCCACAGACTAATAATGAAAGGTCTGTTTGATTGCCATCAACTTTTTCCTGACCTCATGAATTGAAAAAAAAAAAATCTGTTCTCCTTGGGTAAGTCTTGAAGTGAATTGTTTCAGGATTTCTTGGGATGGATGAAAACTTAAAAGGTGATTTGTTTGGGTTTTTTAATTTATTTATATATTTATTTACTCAATACTCTTCAGTTTGCTAATTATTTAACCTGAACAGAAGCAATTAGTTGCCAGTAAAACATTAGCAGTTGACTTTCTGTGATGTTCCCTCTACAGAGTTAGCACCTGTGTTAGGCTAAATTGGTGATTGTTCTAAATCACCACCTGGACCTGCCTCAGTTTCTGTATTAATAAATTAGGAAAACTGGTCTGGAAAAGTTGAACAGTATAAATGTTTCCCGTCCTAAAATAATAAATGCTATTTACATAACTTTTTATATCAAATAAATACTTTAAGGTACAATTCTTCTTGCGTTTACATAGTTTGAAGTTAGCAAAATTGCTTTACAAGCCCAAAGGAGAGATTTGCTAAATATAAACTTGCTTGCTAAATATAAACTTTTTTGCTAATATAAACCTGGACTGAATTTTTATGGTCAAATGTATAAAGTTCTTCAAAACTGCATGTATAGTGGTGGTGTTATACAAACTTTTAACAAGGTTAAAAACAAAAGAAAGAGTATCGATGAGATATGGGATCTTATTCTGATATGGGATCTGACTTTAAGGATATTTTTATCCCTCTCTGTATTGTGCCAGCTATGTTATAACTGTAATTAGACTTAAAGCGATTAACTTCTTAATAAATCAATCAATCAATCAGAAGAGTTACAAAAGGGCAGGAGAAGAAAAGGAGCCAAAATTTGTGTGTGCAGTTTAAGTAGGCTGAAATAAACAGTTTTAAATCTTTTTCTATTAAGAACAGATAAGTATCTGCTAGATATCGATACTGGCGATAATTGATTTTCTGACAAAACTAAAACCAAAAAATGATGCATGATCATGTGCTATTTTGGGGGAATTATCAGAGTCAAAAAAAAATCTATCAGGAAGCCGGATAACTACTTCAAAAGAGAATTATCCCTCTGGTAGCTTACATCAGTCTTTAGAAGGTGGCTTGAACTGTCTTGGTGGTAAATTTGGAAACTATGTGAAATGTATCTAGTCACTGTGGATATGGCATGCATCCTCTTTCCAGCATGACAGCCAAAATATGGCATTAATGTGTATTTCAGAGGAAACTAACTCCCAAATAGCTGGAGGATAATGGCCAGCTGACTGCGTAGAGAGCAAGAGAAACAAAAACCCAGGAGGTGGAACAGCACTGCTGAAATCCTTTAAGTCTCCTATGCCTTTGCAGGAACAATTTGCCTTACCGAGCTTTGAGCAAAACCAAACAGGAAAGATCTTAGACCTGTTGGACTGCCAAATATTTAGTGGTCTCTGGGAGGCTGACAGTTGAACTCAAGACCTATGTGGTATGCAAGACTGCTAGAAGGGGTTGTTTCGAGCAGGGAGCCAGTGAAGGCACTGCTGGAGCTCAGTCACGTGTATAGGTGCCAGGCAGTCTCTTCCGTAGGGTTTAAAAAGGGCAAGTGAAGTGATCCGACATCTAATAAGTTTATCCAGTAAGGTCAGGTGAAGTACAAACTCCCTAATTACAGTGACCTCTCTACCCCTCACCGGCAGGGAAAAGCATTTTGCAGAGTTTATGAAATTAGAGTTACATTTCTTTTGTTCAAATATACTCTCCAGTCTTTAAGAGCTCCCTGTTCTTCCACAGACCCTGCAAACCAATTTTGTGATGGAGTCATGCTAGTTGTAAACTATAATCACAAAATAATTTCTCTGAGAAAAAGATGCATTAGAAAAAGCTTTCTTGCCAGACTGTCCTACCCAGGGGTAGTTGTCGTGATGTTGGTGGCGTTTCTTTGGGTTCGGGTTGCTGAAAGGAAGTTGGCTCTGAGCCTTCTCACCCCAATATGCCACTATATCAAATCCATGAGTAAACGTAAGAGCTGCTGTTGGACAAGGTAAATATCAATGATCCAAAGAAGAAGAGAACGTAAGTGGCTTCCCATAGAAACTGCTAAACTCTCATAACCTCCCTAAATTCCTGGGAACGCCAGAGCTTGGTACTTCAGGTGAAAAGACAGGATGAAGGACTACTGTGCCAGTCATGGCAGCTGAAACATCGCAGTCGCTGGGCAACAAGAGCTATATACTGTAGGTTTTACACGCCACTAAGTAAAATACAACATTTCAAACTAGTTATAAGGGCAACTCTGTAAGAAAAAGATCAACACAGTGTTTCACAGCAGGCATGTCACAAAATAATGTGAAGGAGACAGAAGTAGTAGTTTGTGGAGAGAGTCAAAGAAAGCATGACTTGTTTTCATTCTGCATTACTTAAAATCTCATTTCAGGACCTCCCTAATTTCTAAACAGCTGCAGGGCAACATAGCAACTGTGCAGTTACGAGCAGAGAAACACTGCAGCCATCGGGTGTGTATGCATGATTTTGGAGTACAGATTATACATCATGCCACACACACCTGTGGATGAGCTCCTGAAGGTCTCTGTCACACAGGACAAGTTGCCTGGCAAAGTGTGACCTTTTCCATGCATGTGTTCATCTCCTGTACTACCCCAGTCATGGGGCTGTGCTTGTACCCCAGCAACCCTCTCATTGCCATATACTGGGACCATTTCCATTTTTCAGCCTGTACTTCAGAAACAGGAAAATACTTTGGTTTCAGACATTAGAAATCCTCCTAATGCTACTTAGAGGTGATTAGGGACAATAAGGGATTCTCTAATATTTTTTTGTTTGATAGACTTTTAACTAACAAATACAGCTGCAGGGCATCTTGCAAAGTACTGTCTTTTAGTCATTCTTTTTGCATGGTCCTTGTAGCCAGTTCTTTGTTTCTTGCCATAAATACAATGATGTGGGTTGATTAGTGCCTTTCTTCCATGTGATCATAAAGTACTTGGAAAGAATGTAATATGAGCCTCTTTGCTACTACAATATTGATTCAATAGGCTCCAAGAAATATGTCATTAATTCTGCTTCCTGCTGTTTCTGCTGCTCCCTCACCAGAAGCCCTGCTCACTCGAGAGGTAGCTCTTTGTCCGTTCTCCCTCTCCTTCCCAAGCTTGGCCCTGTAGCTTCCTCTTCCCTTTCTCTTTTCTGACATCAGTTGTTCTTAGATTGAAAACAGACTCCAAAAGCACCACAAACTTTTCTTCTGTTTGAAACAGCCCTTCCAGTACATACTGTATATATCGAGTTACTTGCTAACAGGTTGAACTTGGCATCATTCACCCGATAGAGCACAGAGGAATAAGATGATGTACACATCAGTCCTTTGGTCCCACCAGACTGTAAAGGCACCAAAGTGTAAAGGCACCAGAGTCAATTTTCTTCAAACACTTTTGGTTTGCTTAAAAAAGGTCAAATTAGATAAAAGTTTTACTTCTAATTTGACATAACTCAGACAGCTAATCTTCGTTTAAGAATTTGGATGTAACAGTAATCAATAGCAGAATGATTAGTTTAACAAAACTACCTTGTTTTCATTTAAAGTCTCTAGGCCACTAAGGGTTGGTTTTGACACTTAGCCATTAAATATGTTGCTCATATAAAGTTTTATCTGTTGAGTATGAAACGTTAGAATTATTCACTATTTTCTTTCTAATTCTTCTGTAGTTTTATCAAGTCAGACCAACAGCTAGACATAAAGATTCATAATACAGATACGAGGATTTTAACAAATTTGTGATCATTAATGATGTCCCAGTCTGCTGCACTTTGTGAAACATTTGGTTTCTCATAATATGTTTAGCTTCTGAATCATATAATTTCAGTACTCCACATTATTAGATGTCGTTTGATTGCTTGAAAATATGTGTTAGTTCAGGCCTATCCTTAGTTAAAAATTTACCATGTATTGGACTTGGTATGTGTTGATGATGGAACATCCATAAAAATACTCACATTCATTCTTCTATAAAGACACTTTTGGCCAATATCCTATAAACATGTTAGTTTAGATAGATAGTTATAGTTGATTAGTTGGTGCTACTCTAGTGAAACTTCTCACAGGTGCAGGGCTTTGTCTGTAGGGGTCTGTACTGCATGTTCTTAGATGATAACATCTGCAAAATAGAAGGTTTGGGGGAGCATTTGGGGAGTTCTACTGTTTTTATTCTCGCTGGCAAAGTGGAGTCCTCAAAGTAGAAATTATCATGTATGACATCTTTGATTGACTGTAGATAAATTGATGGGAAATGAGTACATGATATTTCTTCAATATAAAAACAACAAAATTCATAATGTGCTCTTCAGCCTCTCAGAGGCCTCTCTGTCTGAGGCTTCTAAGCCTTAATTAATCCTGATGTGATTTGGTATTTAAAAACTTTGCATGTTTTAGTTTTAACCTAATTTAGTTAGGTGGATTGATTCTTATCTCAAACACCTAATTAAACATGCTTGAGCTGTAAAGAAAATAAATTGTCTTTGATAATGATGATGATGATGATGATGATAAGGATAAGTACATTATACTCCAAACCCTTGTGAGTTCAGTACCTAATGGAGGCAGCATTTTGATATTATACCAGTAGTGGATCACCCTCAAAGACAGAGGTTGTTTTCTGAAGAGCAAGGTAGTTTCTGATGAAGATCATTCATCCTTCACTGCAACCGCAGTATCAGTACTGTGATAGATGTGCAATGTTTCTCTGTGATCTGCTGCCAAGGGAGCATTTCTCTATGTGAGCTCTGTGGACACTTCTGAAAGATTTTCATTATATGTCAGGAACTCTAAGGGAAATGCCAGCAGGAGACAAGAAAGGCTGTATAAAATATTATCAAGCTTTAATTTTCAGGCATCTATCTGACACAGTCAATTAAGCAGATGAATAATCTTTTCAGATTTATAATAATATAGCAAGAATTACATCTGTCCCCTGTGGATACTAGAAACTCTAGCGAAGAGCTCTTGGTCATCTAAACCCAGCAAACAAAGATTACTTTCTGTGTTATATATAAACCTGTTTCTCTGTGCCTGTAAGTTAAGTCTGATGAAAATTGAACATGTCTTGACACATAATTTTTTTTTTTTTGTAAATGTGGAATGAAATTTAATTATTATGATTTGGGAAAGAGAGCTGTGGTTTAGAATCTGTAATAAATTTCAGGAGGGAAAATGAGTTAAAATGAAAATGCTTCATTGTAAACAAAAACTGATGACCACAAGTAGTCTGAACAGTTAAGAAAGTTGAAAAATTCTCCATGAGGAGAAATTGCACTAATGGTAATGGAAAGACTACGCCTGACTGCAGAGGTCCTTGGGTCACTCGGGAGCAGAGCACCACCAGCAACAGGACAGCAGTCATGATGGTAGTCCCTTGGGACAGGACCTCAGGATGTAGTGGGTGGCAATGTCTTCTGTCCAAATCTGAATCCAATGTAGTGACATACAGGGATTTTTATCACTGCTAAGTCTTAGTGTTAAAGATCCAGGCATACACGGTCACTTGGCCAATCCATAAGAGCAGCTGAACAGATTTGTTTCCTGGTTCCTCAGCAGCAAGGTCATGTCTGTTTCTGATCCAGGTTCTGGCGACATGAATGACATGAATGATAAGAGTGACAACTGATTGGAGGGGCTGCTTCTTTCAGGCCTTGTCTAGGTTTAGTCCCTAATATGACTAGAGAATGTGGAAACCGAAGTAACTCAGTCCGTTGCATAGCTGGGTTTGACTTTGATCAGACTTTACCAGCTTTTTTTCATCATCTTTTAAGGAAGGACGTGTGACACAAATGTAGGGCTTTGTGCTGTGAAGGAGTGTGAGTCGATTTTTAAAAACTTCTCTGTACCGAAGTAACCTATTTTAGATGAAGATGACAAGGCTGTTAGTTTTTCGTCCTGTCGTCAGTAACAGAAGATTTTTGAACTTTGTGTGTAAAAATCTGCATCTGTTCAATTGAAGTACATCTTAACTTTTTGTGCTGTTTCATGTCCCCTTGTTACGTATTTCCTCACAAGTCGAAGGGGTTTGCTTCATTGGAGTATCCTTAGCCATTCCAGGTAATCTGACTAAATTCTTTTGCATCCTACTAAATGATGAAATACGGTTAGTGGCCGGGAGAGTCTCAGTCAAAGCATTTTCTCCATTGTGAAACTTGCTCCCTCTAGTGGTTCAGCACAGACAGTGTTTGGAGAAGAATAAAACTTGTGGAGAAAAATTTGAATACAGGCTTGTAATTGCATCGTAGTAATGAGGCTTTTTTTTTTTCTTTACAAGATTTGTAAAAGTATTGTAAAATCTTATTATAAAATAAGATTTTGTTCAGTCAGTATTTTCACAGAAACACTCATATACCTTTCCATATGGCTCTGAATCCTTCTAGAAGTCAATCCCATCTTCCCTATAAGTAATTCTTCCACTTTATTGTGTTATTGTATTGTATTTCCAAGTCTTCTGCTTACAGAATTAAAAGGAAAAAAAAAAACTTGTCATTCTCATTTTGGAAACTTTGTGTAGAAACACAGCTTGTGTTTTTTTATTGTTGTTGTTTTGTTGTTGTTGTTTATTTGGTTTTTTTGTTTACTTTGTTATATATATAATAGAAAGCTACTTGTATCTGTAAAGCTAGAAGAAAACCTGGCATGTAAACATGTTCTCCTAATTTAAATTATTCCCAGAATATTTCTAGAATACCTAATCTGGGAACATAAATTATCCTTGATACCAAGGATACTGGAATTATGTTTTGGAATACCAAATAGTGGAGAAAGAACAGCTTTCTGCATACATCTGTCTCGGAGTATTTCAAGGGTTTATTCCTACTCCCAGTGAAACTGATATTACAAATCCCTCTTAGAAGGATCAGGAACAGGCCATCATGGTGACAGCCAGCATGGCTTCACTAAGGGCAAATCATGCCTGACAAATTTAGTGACCTTCTATGATGAGGTTGCAGCACTGGTGGATAGGGGAAGAGCAACTGATGTCATCTACCTGGTCTTGTGCAAAGCATTTGACACTGTCCCGCACAACATTCTTGTCTCCAAATTGGAGAGACATGGATTTGATGGATGGACCACTCAGTGGATAAGGAGTTGGCTGGATGGTTGCATTCAGAGAGTTGCAGTCAATGGCTCAATGTCCAGGTGGAGACCAGTGACAAGCGGCATTCCTCAGGGGTTGGTATTGGGAGTGGCACTGTTTAACGTCTTTGTCGGTGACACGGGCAGTGGGATTGAATGCACCCTCAGCAAGTTTGCCAGTGACACCAAGCTGTCTGGTGTGGTCGACATGCTGGAGGGAAGGGATGCCATCCAGAGGGACCTGGACAGGCTTGAGAGGTGGGCCCATGCGAACCTCATGAAGTTCAGCAAGGCCAAATGCAAGGCTTGAAGGTCCTTTCCAACCCTGTGATTCTGTGATTCTGTCATTCTGTCATGCACCTGGGTTGGGGCAATCCCAAACACAAATACAGGCTGGGCAGAGGACGGATTCAGAGCAGCCCGGAGGAGAAGGACTTGGGGGTGTTGGTTGATGAGAAGCTCAACATGAGCCAGCAAGGTGCACTTGCAGCCCAGAAAGCCAACCATATCCTGGGCTGCATCAAAAGAAGCGTGGCCGGCAGGTCGAGGTAGGTGATTCTCCCTCTCTACTCCCTTCTCGTGAGACCCCACCTGGAGTACTGCATTCAGCTCTGGGGCTCCCAACGTAAGAAAGATGTGGACCTGTTGGAGCAAGTCCAGAGAGGGGCCACGAGGATGATCAAGGGGCTGGAGCACCTCTCCTCTGAAGACAGGCTGAGAGAGCTGGGGTTGTTCAGCCTGGAGAAGAGAAGGCTCCAGGGAGACCTCATAGCGGCCTTCCAGCCAGTACCTAAAGGGGTCTACAAGAAAGCTGGAGAGGGACTTTATCAGGGAGTGTAGTGATAGGATAAGGGGTAGTGGTTTTAAACTGAAAGAGAGTAGATTTAGATTAGATATAGATAAGAAATTCTTTACTCAGAGGGTGGTGAGGCACTGGCACAGGTTGCCCAGAGAAGCTGTGGATGCCCCATCCCTGGAAGTGTTCAAGGCCAGGTTGGATGGGCCTTTGAGCAACCTGGTCTAGAGGGAGGTGTCCCTGCCCATGACAGGGGGGTTGGAACTAGATGATCCCTTCCAACCCAAACCATTCTGTGATTCTATGATTCTGTGAACAGGTAGTGTGGATAGCAATGCAAGTGATGTAGACTACTTGAAAAAGCAGGAGGCTCACAGATGCCCAAATGGAATGAATAGAATAGAATAGAGTAGAATAGATATTACAATAGATATTACAAGCTCTCTCACAATGTGTTTCAAAACTGAAATATTTCTCTTGTAGCAGCTTTAGTATATTATTACATACTTTAAATGATGTCTTACTGAGATCAGAAAGGTGTCCTTACTGAAAATGTTATTGTTGAACAACCAAGTAGAAATTTCTCTTTAGCTTTATGTTATTGGCATAATTTATAACATGATTGTCAGAATGCAAACAATTTCTTTAAAAACAAACTCCTGCTTCAATTTATCAGTATAAGACATTTTATGGTCCTTCAGTTCTCACCTACTACACAAGAACTTGATATTTCATATTATGGCATTATTTAGGGGAAAAAGAAATCTCTACCCTAACATGACAGAAGGCTTTGAATAAGCCAATTTTCATTTCTGGTTATGAGCTGTAGTGATGGAGTTCTGCAACATTAAAATTGAGACATGAGCTTACAACTCAAATAAGGTTGACTGGGGAACATATGAGACACATTGCATAGACAAACTTTGTATGTACCAACTGAAATGTGTCTTGCGTGCCTAAGATTGTAAGTCACTCAGACAAGCTGCTTATTGTGCTGTGGGGAAATACTGTAAACTCGCTGGTTTAGTTCTCTGCACTTCATAAGCCAGAGTGCTTTTCCCAGTCTTGGAGTCCTGCAGTCATCTCTGTATCCATTTTGTTTGGCTCAAGTAAAGGGCATTTAAAGAAGCTGGAAATACGAGTTTAAACTTCCCAGATGAGCACTGTGAGAGGTGTTTTTAGATTGGCATTTTACACAGGGCATGTTCCTGGCCTTGCAAATGGCTTTAAAAGTTACTGCCTGTCAGGTGAGATGGAGTGACTGATTGTGTATGTGCACGTTTAACCCGTCCCCACTGTGAAATAAAAGGTTAGCCTAAACAAGAGAGGAAAGAAAGCAGGTGTGCAGGTACAAGTTCTCAGCTGCCAGATGGCAACTGCTTAGATTTGCTCATATGATCACTTGCAATCATCTGCAACACACCCTTAGAAATTCATGTGAGGGCAGGAGTAGGAACAAAATCAGCTTGTGTCTTTTGAGTGTATAAAACTTCGGTAACTGATGCTCAGGCTGTCTCTTATCATATCTAGGAGGATAAAATCCTTGAAGATCTTATCCCCTTGAAGTCAATGTGAATTTTGCCATGGAAATATGAACCAATCCTTAAGAAGCATGCTTCTATCAATGTATAAAATATCTGTTAGTAGTACACAGTCAGCAATGTTCAAGCACCAATGGATACACAGATTTCAAAGTGTATATAGCTGGAAAGAATCAGAAGTTATTTAGACAGCCTGCTGCATGATGGTTTTTGTTTCTATATAGCACTTCTGCTCTTTGGGCAAAAATGTTTGTGCAAGAGTGAAACAATCCATCCAAGATAAACCAAGAAAGACTTTTATTAACGCAATGATTGTGGTGACTTAATCACAAAAGAGCACAAAGTTAAATAAAAATTCCAGGAAAATTTATGTTATATCCTTTCTATATGTCTATATGTTTCAATTCATAACAGTGTATGATGCTGTACTCATATTTTCTAACAATGCATTTCTGTAAATAAATGACGATATTCTATCAATGCAGTCACATTACTGATTTCATGAACAGCACTATAATTGCACACTGAGCATTCATCTTTGGCATGTGAATAACTACTGACATCAAGGCAGCTCAAAAGTGACTAATTTTTCCAGTCATATAGCAATTAACCTAAGTATTGACTGTTGTTCCAGTCCTGCCTGTACCAAATCTGTCCAAAGCAGACTGTTCTTGAATGGATTTCATTTGTTCTGACTTATAAGGATATATTTTATTCCTCTAGACTATCATGTATTTTTCCACTTGACTATCTTATAATTGCTAATGGTCTTGCACATTCCTCTGTTTTACTTTCTAGCACAGTTTTCATTGTCTTCTTAGTCATTCTAGTCAGCAGTAACGTTGCATTACCACAGTTTGAATTTCTGCAAAAGGCGGGTTTAAGTTCTAAGAACTGGATTCAGGCATTGTGTGTCCATACTAGTTTTGACACCTTATATTCAATTATGTTACTACTGAAAACATACTACTGGCAAAAACACTTACGTCTTCGATTTTTTAGAGACCTTATTTCTTGTATGCAGTGAGTGATGTGAATAAGCAGTAAGAGCATTAAATTGGATTTCCTGGCTTATCCCAGGATATTGACATAAACAGTAGGGCGAAAATTATGTATTTTCAGAGAAAAACAGCATCACCTTTTACTATCACAGAGACTTTGGCTTCTAACCATGCAAAGAGTATGAAGGCAAAAACAGAAATCTAAAGACAATTTTATACATCTTTTTTATACCTTTTCAGTATAGGAAAATGCAAGTGTATGCCCATATTTCACAAAAATATATCTCTATCAGTAATAATATCATAGATTGCATATTAACAGGCAAACTATATGATCACAACTTACTCACCCAGCTTTGGCAGTTGAGTACTTTATGCTACTGAAGAGCCATACAACCTGCTCTGTGTGATTTTCACAGAACCACAGAATGGTTGAGGTTGGAGGGCACCTCTGGAGGTCAAGTGGTCCAACCCCCCTGCCCAAGCAGGGACACCTAGAGCTGCTTGCCCAGGACTGGCTTTGGAAAATCTCCAAGGAGGGAGACTAACTAAATTTTCTAACATATTTGTGGCTTTCCAAAATGCTTATCTAGTGCTCTGACTGTGGCAGTACTAACCTGTCCATCTCATGGCAGGGTGTTCTTGAATGCCTTTCATATGTTCTTATACAGGTATACTTAAATGCCTTCTATTACAGTGACTCGTTGCTACCTATAGGGACTTGGAATTTCCTGCAGCAAGACTTGTGTATGAAAATTATCTCTATTTACAACTAAATATATTTTTGACTCCAAATTTGTCTTACATAATTTTTGGTGTTACTGTTTTCTGTATTCCTTTTTCCATTAGTGGTAACAATACTTTTTTTAGAAATTTTACATGTGGAAAGGCCATAAGTGATACCAATGTCTAAAAATTATATGAGCACATAAGAAACGACAGTCATTTCTCTAAAGATTCTTAAAGGCATTATGTGTACACAAACCTAACATTTTCCAATTTCATTAAGTTACTGATTTATTCTATCCACTAGCCCATAAAGTTGTAATTATAATGATATAATGACATTTTCCTTAGTAGTGTATTTATCTCTCTGTGCAAATACATCTTGCATTCACATACGTAGTATGTGCACGTATGGATTTTGTTATATATCAGCCTTTACCAGTGAATACACATAGGGGCAATTTCCTGAAAGATCTGCGTGTAAGGATAGCTGGTGTAGTATTATTAGACAGTTATCTCTTTGATGCTCAAATGGTTTCTGATGCCTGACAATTTCCACATTTATAAAGGCAAAAGAAAACCTTATTGCTACTTCTATTTCGTTTTGCTTATCCTGAGTCCTTATACAGCAGGAAAAATCCTTTTAAAAAGCAATTGCAACATAGCTACTATTGGTGATATAATTTAAGATTTGTCCTGATAGAAGCATTATAATAATAAAAATAGAGGGCTCTACTTTGTGTCCTGTATCACTATAAACAGTGATTTTTTCCATGTTCAGTTCATACCTTCTAGTAGAAAGGAGGTAATAAAAGAAAGCCCATGTACCACATGATATTAACACAGGAATGTGACAGTAATGCTCAGATGTCAGTCCAAAAAATAGGGGAACAAGGATTAAAATGTTAGGTCTAATTATTGCAGAATGTGTTATTGCAGAGCTGTATGCAAACTGTGCTGTCTGTCTGTCTTTGCCTTCAGCATGAATGGTAATTTAAATCCGGAAGCTGAAACAGTACTCCTCACATGTCTGTTTTCTTGGGACTTAATAATCAGTCCTGCCCTCTGGAAAACAAAAGAGCGGTTTGTGTGGCATCTGGTTTCTTCGTAAGTATTCAGGGAAGAGTTTTGTTGCTCTGTTGAAGTTGTGTCTACAAACATTTTGAACATACCGTACTTACAAATGCAAATTGTTCCTACAGTCTTTCCCTTCCATAAATCCTCAGTCATGTTGGCTAAGCCCCATGTATAAGAGATGTGAGCAGCAGTCCTTTCTTCCTTGCAGCCTAGTGTGGACTGGAGTGATACCACAGGCTCTTGCCTTCTGTTTTTTCTCATCAAGGAAGTGCTTTGCTGAGGGTGTAGCAGGAGAGGAAGCAAACTGGAGCAGGGCTGTTGGTGGAAGCCCATGGAAACCCCCTTGGAATGCACCCTACCACACAGGAGCACAGCGGGAGGATGCCCAGGAGGGTCCACTGCTGTAACAAGCAGTGTGGGTTCCCAGCCACCCACCGTACGATGGGGCAGGGGCTCAGCCACATCCTCTGGCCGCTCCTGTTACCCCTGCTGCTTGGGGCACTGAGGTATCAGTGTTATTCCTGGCTGCTGCCTGAGGATGTGAGCAAGAAAAAGAGTCCTTCTCATCAACACGAGGAAAGGCAGAAAGGAGTCCTGAGCTGTACAGCATTGTCACCATGCAGAGGAGACAGTCCTGAGATGAGCCAGCTGTTGTTTGCTGGTCAGGGGACACCATGCATTTCTCAGCACTTCTATAGCTCTGTAATTAATATACATATTTTCAAAACATATACATTAGTTCACATCCTTTGTAATTGGGGTTTTCAAATGTAAGCAGCTTGAGATTGTTGGCTTGCAAGAGAGAATCATTTCCAACAATAAAATGGATGTATTGTATGCTGTTTTAGTGGATGAACCACAAGTAGATTAGTTACAGAAATGAGTAAAAACATGTTTTTTCTCATATTATGCTCGATAAAAAGTTATATGACTTCAAGAGACCTGACTGAGCCCTGTAAAGTTTGCATTAACAGAAAGAGCAACAGCATTTAAACTGTACCATAAGAGATATTCAGTAGTAACTTACATATTTTTATCAAGAATATAAATTGCCTTAAATTTCCAGAATTTCTTGCTACTAGCTGCAAACATCCATACAAAAGTGGCCTCAGAAAGCCAAGACTTCTCACTTGATAGAGCCTGTAGATGACCTGAAATGGCAAAGATGTCTGTCCAGGTGCATACAATTTATCCAGAGTATATTACCATCCACTTGTGCAAGAAGTCACTTTTAAAGCCAGAGCACCCTTAGACATACATCCAAATAGATCTTCCAAAAAGTTTGGATTCCACTGCCTAATTGCAAATGTGGCTGCTTTAACGTGTGAGTTTCTTCATGCTTGCATGCTTGAATTACCCATGCTAGCATCTCTGCAACTCTTTCATAGAAAAAAAAATTTGAATAAAAATTGAGATATTTCTTACAAAAAAATGACAGTGGAACTATCTGTGAGAGTGCATAATTTTGCATTAACAATTAATTTCTGATCAGAATAAGAAAAAAGGAGAGATTAAACATAGCAGGTATCCTTAGTCAGACATTTATGTGGCATATGAGAGGGTATGTGTGCATGTCATTACTCTTCTGCCAGATTTAGGTTGTAATTTTGGACTAACTGAGTTTTCCGATGGATGAGCTTGAAATACAGAGCCAGACTCTAATTCCAGGTTTGATGATTAGGACATCCATATGCAGAGAGGTATTGTAAAGTTTGAGTCCCTGTTGCTATATGAAGTGGAGAGGGTCAGATAAGTGAGATTAAAGCACAAAAACAAAATCATGTCAGCACCAGGATTCAGCGGACTGGAACCGTGTTCCAGCAAGGCAGAGACAGTGCTTCTGCCTGGCTTGCAAAATGGGCTTGTGCGCTGTAAGCGACTGCCAGTCTGTGTGCTTGTGTGTTTCTCCCTTCTTTCTTTCTTTTTTTTTTTTTTAAGGGTTTCTGTATCATCCTGATGCAGAATGGGGAAAAATCTGGAATGCTAGAGAAACTCAGGAGCTCATAATAATAATTTCTTGCACAATTCTTCTTACAGAAACCCTTTTCCTCCTCATGCTCACTCCTGGAATTGATTTGGGCTAGCCACTGTTCACTTGGGATCTATTTTACATTAAGTGATATTTACAAGTTTACTTTTCATCTGTTGGCCCCAGTTTTGATAATATTAAAACAGATGAAGATTTAAGCCAAGAGAGAAAGGAATGCAGAATCAGCCTAGAGAAGAGGAGACTGAGGGGAGGCCTCCTGGCGGCCTGCAGCTTCCTCACGAAGGGAGCGGAGGGGCAGGCGCTGATCTCTTCTCTCTGGTGACAGCGACAGAACCCGAGGGAACGGCATGGGGCTGTGACAGGGGAGGTTCAGGCTGGGTGTTAGGAAAAGGCTCTTCACCGAGAGGGTGGTCGGGCACTGGAACAGGCTCCCTAGGGAAGTGGTCATAGCACCGAGCCTGCAGGAGTTCAAGAAGCATCTGGACAACGCTCTCAGACACATGGTCTGATGTGGTAGCTCTACATGTAGATGTGGAGCTTAGGTATATGGTTTAGTGGTAGACTCGGCAGTGCTAGGTTAACATTGGACTTGATGATCTTGGAGGTCTTTTCCAACCATAGAACCATAGAATCCAACCTGATTCTCTGATTCTATGATTTTTGGGTGGTCCTGCGCGGAGCCAGGAGTTGGACTCAATGATCCTTGTGGGTCCCTTCCAACTCAAGACATTCTATGATTCTATGATCACAGATAGAGCATGTGGAAGATATTTCTTTATAATTTTTAAATACAGATTTCCCTGGTCTCTAACCTCCAAAATGCTTGTAGACAGGCTGACCAGCAAGGAGCTTTCTGACATTGCTTTAGGTATAATTTTAAGTAATTTCTTCGTTTCCATTCTCCATGAGAGGGATGGACTCAACACAAACTTGTGGGATGAACTTTGCACAAAATTACTTAATTTGGTTTTGCAATTTTTCAAACATCTTTTATGAGACTGTAGCTTTTGTTGAATATCTAGAAAGCAAGCTTTTTTTCTTTTCTCTCAAGCTGGTAACACTATAATAAGAATAAACAGGGCTTTGTGCTCAAAAGAAGGTCATTTGAAGTTCAGTGTTCCTCTCTCTGTCTTCTGTGGCAGGTTAGCTGGTACGAATGGGAGAGGGATGGTCTGCAATGGAAGTAGCATGAAGTCAGCAGTTTCTGTCTCTCTCTCTTTTATACATTCACCAATGTGGACCCCTAGCTTGTATATAGTTCAATTTGGTGAAAACTGTGTTATTAATAGCAAGAAGTCAAAAGCTGAATTGCTACTTCTTGCTAAGTTCATTCCCCTTACCAGCCCACAAGCAAATTTTGTTTCTGACATAATCACAGGCATCATTATCCACAGGTGAGGTGGATAAACATGAACACTAGCACAACTCATTAAAGCAATGGATGGAGATGGGGTGCAGAGTCGTCTGTAATATGTAATCATAGTACTTTAAGGAACTATAGATGTTATCTTGTGTTTACCCCACCACTACCAAAGGGATGGGTTAGGTATTCCCTTCCTAACAGATAATAGTTCAGCCTCTTTTTAAAGACCTGCAGTTACAAAGATCATAAAACCTCCTAGTCAGCTTTTCCAGTGCGTCAATACTCTTAAAATTAGAAACTTTCTTATCATTTCTAATCTAATCTTGCTTGCAGAGACATAAGCTCACTGCTTCTTGACTCATTGACTTTGGTCTCAGGGGACAGATTATTCCCTTTTTCTTTTTTTTTTTCCCCAAGCAGCTTTTTACATGCTTGAAGACTGATATTATTTCTCACTCAGCTTTATATTTAAGCTGTCAAATCATCCAGTCTTTTCCACTGAGCCTTCCACACACGCACACCGTGACCTCCAATGGTTGCTGTTTGCGGATCATTGCCATTTGGCAGGGTTCACCTCCCGACATCCATGTTTTGATCAGTCTTGGTAGCAGAGAGGCAGCTGTGTCTCCCGCTGAGGGTGCAGCTCCCTGCCTAGCAAGATTAACCCTGCCAGCCGTCCTTCTCCACCTTTGTCCCTTGGCCCTGCAGGGCTCGGGGCACGGTGTGGCCATCAGCTCAACCGTCAGGCCTGCGCTTCCTCGGGGTTCCCTGGGGAACATTGGCCCCTGTCGCTAGGTGGCACCAGCTGCACACTGAACCAGAGAAGTAACACCCGAAAGGACGAGTTTTCAGTCAGGGAAATCGTTCTGTCTTTCCAGTAGCGTATGGATGAACTCTTTGTATGGTAAACAAGTATGTGTATAGGTAGATTTTGTTGCCGGCAGCTGTGCAGACTTCTTAGAGACAAATGATTGTGTTTTTACTTCATCTCACTACATGTAACGTAACTCTCTTCTCATAGTTTGAGCTCTTTGGGTCTCATCCTAGTAGCCGTTCTTGGTGCAGCTTCCTGTTAACATTTCTTTAATATGCGGGGACTGGAAATAACCTTTTGAAGTCCCATCCAGGGTTTTATGAAGCACTATAGGCCAAATCCATGAACCGTACATGGTATGTATGAGGGGACTGCTGTATTTATAGTATGGCTAGTATGAGAACCCAGGCAAGAATAAGTTTCATTATATGGAACAAAATATAATGATAGGCTTAACAAAAGAAGGTGGTACATCACCTACGGTAGAAGGTGTTATTGAACTGTACTTTAAGTTGGAAAAATCATGAGATCACAAAAAGCACACAGGATGTGTAGTTTGAATTTTCTGGGTATGTAGGCTAATCGTATAGATGAGAGGTGAGTAACTTGTTACAATTTCCCTTATTGTCAGATTCTTCTGTACTGTCTTTTATTTTCTGATATGGTTAAAAATGCCTCCTTTTAGATCTATTTCTTCCCCATACCCCATTCTTGTGGTGCTTGTTGCTTGCAGTTTCCTGTTGCCCATCTGGTTGATGTGGAAGTGTAGATGTAGCATCCCTACAGGAATGTTAGGTAACAAGCAAAACTTGAATCTACATACAGCTCTTGGTCTGTCTGGACCTGTTTGAAAAGTTTGCAGTTCTAGACCCAGAGGTTGGAATTAACACCATTTGTTATTGTCAGTGTGAAGTTTCATGGGAGACAGAAAAATATTATCTCCTGTTTTCAGAAAAAGTATGTTTTTTCTTTTCAGTGTGTAGACATACGTATGTGTACGTGTGCAGTGTGTGTACTGTGTGTGTATGTGTATGTGTGCATGTAGACATGCATATATATGAGGTATATGGTGCTACTGCTTCCAGTAAAAATATTTATGAGAAATTTAACTGTTATTACTGTAATAAGTGCCTCAAAGTACCTGTTGCATTCAAAGCTTCAAAAAGTGTTTCAGTTCCTCCCTGGAGCCATTTTTGTTTGAAATCTATAGAAAAGACAATAACCTGTGATGTCTTCTTGGTGGAGTCGGACAACTGAGTAGGACTTTTAGTTTAAGTTTGTCAGCAACCTGTAGTTTCATTATAAAATATCCACGGTCTGTACTTTATTTCTTCAATATGCATTTCATTTCAAAATCAAGTGTAACAGCATGTTTCAGCCAAACCAATGGACTCAAGTAAGCTCCATCAGCTGTATGAATAAAAATGAATTCTAATATTTGACTTCCTGTCAAATTAGGTGCCAGCATTTCTTTTTGACCTCATCAGCATCCTAAAGAGATCCCATTTCCCACCTTCTTATCTGTATTCTTTTGCACTATCGAGTTGAACAAAATAATTTCCTTCTTCTGTCCCAAATTGTTTTGCATTTTTTTATGGTGTGTTTACCAGGTAATGTATTTGAAAGGTGTGTGAGTTGACCTCAGGTATTTCCAGAATATTTAAGATAATTTCCCACTGATAGGTTGTCTCCCTAGAAATATTAACACTCTGGCAATGTCTATATAACAAATGACTCATATAAAACTTTGACAGGATGAAAAAAACGTGAATTTGTTGCTTTGAGTAATCACTGTATCACCTTTCTGTCTTTTACTTCCAAGAATAGGTAAGCATGAAACCAATAAGAAGGCATTCTTGACCACGGAACAAAATCAGATTTTTTCTCCTGTGGAATACTCACTTTTGAAGACATTGACACATTGCTGTGGGGATTATCTTATTCTGGAGAATCAGACAGATTTTACTGAATAAGCTTCCCCAGCAAAGGGTAGCTGCTTCTGCATGGATTTAGTACTCAGCCAGTGGGCTGCAAGACTGTCATTAAAGAAGAATCGTATCAAATTAATTTATCTTGTACAGTTTGATAAATCTAGTCTGTTGCATTGCAAACTAGTATCACGATGTAAAGCAAGGAAGTGAATTATTTTGAGAAAGAAATAATTTCCTCTCAAATTTAACAAGGGATTCTGTTCTGTCTCCAAAGTACATCCTTCCTGCTTTGTAGCATACTGTGGAAACATTGCTGTGTTGGTGTAAATATTAACATAAAACCAGAAGGAAAAGAAAAAACAACCAAACAAAGAAATGCTGTTTCCAAGTTTTGTGCATGCAAAACCACGGAAGGTTATTCAAACTACCCATATCTAGTCACCTTTCAAACAAATACCATGCGTTAAGCGCCCTCATGAACTCAGGCTACAAACTCTGCCACATACCGTGTACTTCTCATGACTTTTTTTATGTGTACTGTCACTACAGAAAAAAAAAAAAAAAGTTGTTATCCATTACTAAAGGAAGAGATCTGCGAGTATGGGATGAGACTACCCCGCAAGCAAGGCAAAGATTGCAGTCTGTGACTGTACCTGGCAATAGGAGAGCAATTGTAGACCAGCAAGATAGAAGTGTTCTGGTCTGGTCTTAGCCATTTGAAAACTGTAATGAGAACTGATAACATATGAAAATAGCCTGGCTTTCTCTTCCAGTGTCCATGGATCTCGACAAGAAACAAGAATAATTTTAGATGCAAAAAAGAAAAAAAAAGTAAGCATCCAATTGTGGCATTGCTTGTGGAGGCTTGACCATTCTGCAGCCAGGTCACTGCGTCCTGCTCTCTGAGGTAGCTACGGTGGCAACGGAGCCTGCCCACTGCCATCAGCTCACAGCAGCCCTTTCTTCTCATGTGGCCCATTGCCAGCCACTCATGGGGCTTAGCTGTGTAATGGACAGTACTTGGGAGATGAGGAGGCAGGACTAGAAAGCTAGAGGGTGAAGATTAGGGGCAGATTGAATGAGGTTACCATCTTCTTTGAGACAGGAAATGGTAGTTTTTAAGCATGCTTAAAAGGCTTCAGGGAAAAAGTGGTTAACAAGTTATGTTTTCAAGAAAAGATCCATTCTCACTTTGAAGCTGACTTTGGTTACAGCAAGCCCTGAAACCTGCAGCTTTGTTCGGTGCTGGCTGTCGTAGGTCTTCAGTCTGTGGTGAGCAGCAGATAGTGGGCCAAGGGGGTGTTCAGCTAAGAGATGACACAGCAGCAATAGCATCTAATCTTGAAACTATGCCTTCTATTTAAACATAGCTAAGGGTCATGTGCTGTTCCTGACAGCCTTTGGCACGGGAATCTCACCTCAGAAACACAAAGATGGGAAGGAACGTGGTGGTGCCTGCCTCGTTGTATCAGCCCGGAAGTAACAACACCTGCTCTTGGCTTCCTTAGAAGAATTTCTAGTCATTTAGCCTCCTTTTAGTTTGGAGTATATCTTTAGCTCCCAAAGCATTTTAATTTTTGCAGTCAGTTCCTCATAGGCCACAGGAGTAGAAAATGAGTAGAAGAGGAAGTAACCCATGAAATGTTTGAAGAGATGGTGTTTTGTGTGAGTTCTACTGAAGTGTTTTGCTCAATATACTAAATATTTATATAGCCCTGCAGTCACTATTAATCCAAGTAGTCATGTTTTCCCTAGCCCACCACAGATTCTTACCTTCTAGTCACCCCTTTGAAATTCATCAGGGTGAACATATGCAGTTGTCACCACTGGAAAATAGTTTATTATTTTAGCAAATAAAATATTTTAGCAATCTATTTCTGCCTGACCAGAGCTGGATGTTGCTAAAAATATTGGGAAGGTTGATATTACATGACCTGTAAACATTTGCTTTCACAGCTACACAGGTAAAAGAGGCAAATGGAGGATCAGATCATCCTGTGTTTCCACTGGTAATATGTGATTTCTTCAAAACTGAAGTGTTACATGCAGAGAGATCATAAAAATCCTTACTTTTCTGAGAACATCGGAGGAAGAGTTTTCTGTTTAATTTGATATGACATGCTGATACATGTTCTTTGGGAACACATTATTACTGAACTACAACTTATCCTTTTAATACTGACCTATTTTTCATTTCTCTTCACATTTCCTAGCTCCCCTCTTCTGCCTGATTCCTGTAATTTTTCCCCTTCTCTTTGCCTTTCTGTTCCACTTGTACATCCAAGAGTAGTTTGAAAGATACTCGCTTTTGTAGGCAGCCACTCATATATCCAAGCATACTACTTAATTCTTAGCTTTGACAAGCAGAGGTTCATCACACTCCAAGTTCACTCTCGTGCTGGGCAGCGACCCACCTCGGTGTCATTCTGAATCCTTGGTCTCTGACAGCGAACTCAGTCATACTCCTTTTTTCCCCTTATGTCTTCACTGAAATATTACTTTTCTCTTTTTCTCAAGTGAGAAAAAGAGATTTGGTGTCGTAATACTAACATTGTCCATTGCCTCCAAATTCAGTACCCTCTTTTCATGTCTGCTCCCAGTTAACTGAGAGGTATAAATAGCTAGTATTCTTCCTGTCTGAACTGGACCGGGATGTTTAACTCTTTGGTCTGTTAAGGAACTGCACAGTCTCAGGTAAGGAGTTGAGACAATTGCAGGGAAAATTAAATACAGAATATTTTACAGCTGTCACATTTCTTTTTTGCTCTTATAATATTTTCCTCTTCCTCACCTCCTATCTTCCTGGACTTGCATCCTTTTATTCTGTTTTTAAACATCTCTGTCTCCTGGGGAAAAGGGAGGGATGATTTATCTCTTCCTGCTGCTCCCTGTTCCTGATATCTGCCTGAGCCCAGGCCTCCAGAGTGTAACCACATTTTACCCCATCATCCCAGCTTTACACTTCACTCTGCTTTCTTTATGCTAACATTTCCTTCCCTACGTCTCTCATTGCGCTTCTGCTGCTCCTCCTGCTTCAGCTTAAATGAAAGGAAACGAAGAGAACTTGTCTAATGTAATTTTAACCGTCATCCCCTTTCTCCTCTGCTTGCTTTCATTAGTTGAAATGTAAATTCTCTCTCAAATTCTTCTGTAATAGGGGTAGTTTTCTTGTGTATCTTTTGAATGCTCATGTTTGTTGTTGGAAATGTTTATTTAGACAAGAAAAGAAGCCAACAGCAATAGTCAAAGAAGAGTCTTTCTGTTCACTCTGAAAACCTGAAGTGCCACAGGACACTGGAAAAGCAATATACAATGTGGTGGAAAGCGGTATACAGTGAATATAGTTGTCGGTATCATCATTTATAGTAAGATTTTATTTTAACTCCACTGTTCATCAAATAAACAACTGTTACATACAAGCCTGCACTGAGGCTAAAATTAGAAAAGAGGTATAAGTTCTTACTCATTTCAGAGTTGCAGAGAATCTGGCTATGGATATTGATAGCTAAGCTATCAAATTGCCTTTGAATTGAAAAAAGTTACATTCCCAAATACTACTTCCATTGTAAGAGATGGTTAGTTATAGAAACCACTAAATACAAGCTACAAATTGGCAGCTGAAAGTTTATTTTTCTTGGCTTAATTCTAGGGATTTTTTCAGCTTCATACCTCTCTGCTTAGCTAAATCGTATAAATAGTGGTTAAATTCTTTTATATTCAATCAAATGGCTACCCCTTAGAAGCAGAGACAATCCTGAAAAATAGACTATTCTGTGTTTCTGTTTCTGTGTTTTAGTTCTGGAATGAAACCTTGCCAGAAATGTACCTCTTGAACATTTGTCTCTTTTATAATCCAAATAACAGTTAAGAGATGAAAACTGCATTGTCCAGCAATGCAAATTACAGACATTGAGCCCAAAGGAGTCCAGAGCCAGTGGGGTGTAAAGTGACCCTGCCAAAGAGAAGTGCTGTAATAAAGAGCACAAGAGAAATCAAAAACTGTTTCCCCAAACAGAGGTATTATATTGGAACATCAAACTGCAGACTTGAATAATGTAATTTTGTGACTGTACTAGAGGAGGGTGGTTGGATTAAAGACTGCATTAATTGTCTGTGCTGGAGGACTTCTGCCAGTCCCTGCAACCATTGTGCAAGCTCTTTCTGAGTTTGGTCTGGGGGTTTTGCATTTCCAGCTTATACAATTCCTGTCACACTTATTATCACAGCTGTATTACAAGCAGTTAAGCTATATGGCAAGAAGGTGCAAAGAACATCTTGATCAATTGACAATGTCAGATTAGACAAGAAAAAACAAACCTCAAACTAGACGCTAAAGGAACTTACGATAATATACATAGCGGAAATCATATTACTTTGAAAACATGACATGAAGTAGATCTGATAAGATGCTCTGAAGCAATTTCTGGCATCGTTTTAATATGTGGCAGATGTAGACAACTTTTTAATTGCTTATATTTCTATCTTCTGCTTAACAATGAAAAATGTTTTCTGAAAAGATATTTAATGGACTGCAAAGACAATTACTGTTTCTGAAAGTTTTGGAAGATGATTATAAATCCTTTTAGAGGCTAATTGCTGATTTGTTATCCTAGGCTGTTTTTTAGAGAATTCACATAGACTCAAAGTTGTTTAGAAACAAGAATGGAAATTGAAAGACTGCATTTGCTCCATTGCAACACAGAGCAGACAGCAATAAATTACAAAGTTGTGCATAAAATGCATAGATGATTGCTTTCTGCTCCACATCATTAGATTAAGTTTTCTTATAAAATCATAGCGGGGTATATATGTTGATTGTTATGGTGATTATTACGGTCCTCTTGTTTCCAGTTTTGTTTTTTTGTTGTTTTTTTGTTTTACATTTTGAGAAAATGTTCACACTGCCAAAGAGCCAGAGGTTACTAGTGTAGGCTTTGGCGTGCATACAAATATCTGAAAACTATATAGAGACATTTGAGGTAAAAGCTGGGACATTTGTTTTGTTGTTGTTTTGCTTTCACTGATTTGTGAGTATGCATTAATACATGTCAATATCCATATAGCCATATATTAAGTGATATTCATAAAATAGATAAAACTGTAGAGATTTTATTTTAGGCACAGTGCAGATAGCAAGTGGTCAGTTGTAGTTCTGGTGGTGACCATAAGTTTCCCATTTTGGTACAGTGAATACGAGAGCCACCAAAGCTTCTCTAAAGGGTGATCATAGTTCCATTTTTAAGAGTATTTTGAAACTTGGATGGTCCACAAGAGTTATTGCAGGCTAGAGACATTACTTATTTCTCAAGAATGGTGCTTGTCTGAAGAATTATTCTTCTGCTTTTCAGGAACAGAGTTGTATGACAGTAGCACAAAATCATTCTTATTAGCATTAACTTACTTTCTCCTCTCCTGTATTGGCTCCAATGAAATTAGTTCATTTCTGATAGCTCAAAGAGTCTTTGTTCAGTAGAGCTTTCTTATTATTTTTATGGTTTTGTGGTGCTTTATAAAAAATAAAGTAAAACATATGGCATAGTGGCAACATGCCCTTAGAAAAAAATGCTTCGTTTCTCACTGTCAGATCATTCTGTTTGATTGCGAAGGCTTAACATGATGCTATTTCTCCATCTCGTGTTTAAACTTTCACAACCCTTTTTGCCAACAAGGTGCCTCTGGCTCTGCTGTCCTCCTCAACATTGGCTCTTGGCCTGGAATAATGAGCAAGATTTTCAGCTTTTATTTTATCTGTATTTCAATAAACTCTTGTAAACTTTGGTGATTAAACTCCTTTATTATGAGTATATATTCAACCAAGTTGTCTTCACTAGACTCGATAGTATGTTAGGAATTAAGTTAAACTCTACTTTCCTGACCCATGTTGGGCTAATTACAGTACAGTGTGCTTTAATGAGGGCTCTTCCAAGGTATCTCTGCCTGATACGGCAAAGAGCCCAGAGGCAAACTTCAGATCCCAGTGTCAAGAACTGATTCATTACCTGCCTACAATTAATAATTGGGCTTAAAGGTCTGGATAGAAAAGTAGAATAAGACTGTCTTTCAGCTCATACGTTAAATCCAGAGTTGTTGACCTTTTACACTGCAGGTGTAACTAAAAGACCAAATATCACAGATTTATCACACAGCAGATACTTCACAGTGTACGGAGAAAGAAGACAGTGTTGTTTAAATTTACTCAAAGTCCTTAAATTAGTTACACATCAAAGAATAGTCCAGTCAGAGGGGGAGCCTTTTGATAAGGAAAGAAAAACAAAGTGTGTCCGGCAGTAAAGTTCATGTCTTTTTACCTTAGGGTAAAAAAAGTGATAGATCACTGCATATATAAAAGAACTTTACCATCTTTCTTTAATCATTTGAACCTGTAAGAGCTAGTGCCAAACGTGCTTTGTTTGTGTCCCCATTAGTTCTTGTGTAATGCACATTTTCCAAAAAAAAGGAAATACGGAAAAAAAACGTAGCACATAAAATACAATTTTTAATGATAACTCTGAAAAAAATACATTTTCTGATACTAAAAACTATATTGCTCATCCAAAACAATATTCATGTTCCGGGAGAGAGAAACACCACAGGAAATGCTCCTCAGTAAATCTGCTTTGTTTAATCAAAAAAACCATTGCTCTTGGCTAGCTCTCAAGGTAAACGTTGTGGCATCCCGTAATGCTAGC
>VXAL01008373.1:0-13166 GCA_013399475.1 Chauna torquata | reverse complement strand
AAACCATTCTCTGATTCTCTGGTTCTATGGGGTTCTATGTTTCTATGGTTTATTGAAATCATACTGCAATTTTGTAAGTTGTTGTGTAGGCAGATGCCCGAAATGATCACATTGCCACTATGGGGAGCGTGATGTCATTGCATTTTAGAGACTATAGAGCACTTGTCACCATCCTGGTAGGACAGATTTCTCTTAAGTTCTTTCAGAAAATATCTGAATCTAATTCTAAGTGACTCAGATACCCATTTCAGCACCAAAAGGATTTCTTTTTACTTTGAGTGAGGGAGGCAGACTGAATCATGATGTCATGGTTGCAGAGTTGTCACTGGCAACCAGTTACTCTTGCACAATTCAGTGAGAAAGAAGAATCCCTGTCAGGAATTATGTTTGTTTGTTTGTTTTGTTTGTTTGTTTGTTTGTTTTCTGAAGAGATTGACTCCTATAGAGGACAACATGGAGCACAACCTGATTTGCATGCCCCAGATCACCCTGTGGAGGTGTTTTAATCTGTGTTGATTGTGTAGGGGATCTTGTGCATTTAGGCCTTATTTGGACAGCCTATTAGACATATACTTTAAACCAGTGTGAATAATCTTGTACAGTAGTGTGGTCTTCTCAACTATTGTTGACTGTAAGGAACTATCCCCAGTCATAGTCCAATTCAGTTACTCTTAAGAAGTCAGGACATCAGAGAAACCACTAGCGACATTGTCTTAGGACTTGAGTTCTCTAAAAATGTGTCTATACCTGTGTATTAAACAGTGCCAGAGCACTAGCAGGCAACCATCTTTACCGCTAAACCATTGAAGAGGTCCCTGGAACCTTTTTGACCTTCTCCAACTAGCTGCATCTCAACAGTGCCCAGGCGTGAAGCAGGAACTATCACAGGCTACATCTTCCCCAGCAGCCCATTTGTATGCATCCTCTCATCTTGAAAGTAAACAGCTCTAGAATTGTGGACATGGCATGACCACAGACATGTTTAACTTGCTACTATAAATGTAGCTCTAACATTCCCAGTGCCAGTGTTTAGGTATCTAAACAGAACTCCCTAGGGAAATTCACAGCTTGTTTACACAAAAAAAAAATTATTTTGGATAAGGCTAGCATTCAGTTAATAATGGCACATTCATTCCAGATTATCCCCTTGTGTTGATGTGTTCTTCTTCTGACCTAGTATAAACCATTTTCAATATTTGGTTATGGCCACACAAGAAAAAAAAAATCATTCTTGTTTCAGAATCAAAGCACGAATATGTGGATGAATTTAGAAAAGTTAGTTTATGTTATTCTAGTACAGAATAGTTTTCTTCCTTTTTTTTTTTCCATTTTTCCAAAATAAACCTAAGTATAGACAAATCCTATACCCCGCCTATCTATCACCAATTGTCTCACCATAACAGTCTTCCACCAATTCAAGATATGAAGAACAAGACGGGGATGTTTTCTGAGGGACATCCTGAGAGCCTTTGAATGTTATCAGAAAACCTCTGGGAAACTTTGATATTCAGAAGCTGGAGGAAATGCCAGTTCCTCATATATCCCTGATGTTGCTCCACCCGTTGTGCAGTCCTAGCTAAAAGTAATTCCCATAACTCAGGCTTCTTGAGATTCAGATTCTTCCAGCTGCTGCATGGGAGGATCTCTCCCTTAAACAAATAGAACATGAAACTCTGTTTTTCCTATTAGTAGAGGAATAGTTACAGCTGGTACTGAGATGACACTGAACTGCTAAGCCTGCTCCTTTTGCTATAACAGCTCCTGTGCAGCTCTTCTTATCTTCCAAACCTCCTACTCTATTTTCATTTTCCCTGTTTCGGTCTATTGTAAAGAGACTTCGCTTTTCCAGCTCCCTGGCTCCACTGACTGACTTGATCAAGAGATTCTACTTCAAAAGATTGTGAGAAAGGTTTGAAGACTTCACATCCTGTAACAATTATTAGACCTTGATCAAATCTTTAGTCATACCTCAAACTTTCCATTTAAGAATTCTTCTCCAAGATGAATTGACATCACTTAGTGAAATTAATCTTTTTTTTTTTCAAACTTTTGCATTAGTGCATGTGCTATTGGCCTTATGTATTCAAAAAAAAAAGTTTCATTTAGTGCTCATTGTGAAAAGAATCATGTGTCCCCTTGTGTTTATCTGTGATTCCTTAAACAGCAAAATTATCTTGAAATTTCTATGAAAAGTGAATTTTGTATATAAGCCGGATGAACTCTTTTTTTTTTTTTTCTTTTCTTTTTTTTTTTTTTTTGTGCAGGGGAGGAGGGATCTGTTCCCTAATCTTAACTACATAGTTGCTAGGACAATTATATCTAAAGAATTAAATCCCAAACAGAAAACCTGAAAAGCTAGGGGATCTCTCTCCTCAGGGAACAATTATCAGTATCTAAACAGTATAATATTAAGCACAATTTATGGTATTAAAAAGGGCAAGCAATTCACACTGAAGTAATCAAAATTTGGTGAATTTTGAGAATGCAGATATATGATTGCTTCCCACTACTCAGACCTTAAAATGTTCACTTGGTTTGATTGTACAGGGGAAAAGGAGACATGGCAGTCTGGAAAGCTTTCCGTATTTCACACACAGGTCCTATTTCAGCCACAGCATTCTCAAGTCACTTACCATTTCATATTTCAATTCCTCTCCTCACCACATTCACCTACTAGCTGGATATTTCATGAAGCCCATGACCTTTCCTTTCTCACATCTCTGTGTGAGATTGACCAGACTGAGACACTACGTTTTTTCCATTGTCTCTCTCTCAGACATATCTTGAAGATTATTTTTTTTTTCCACTAGAACCAGTCCTCAACCATGGAGCTGCAAGCCAGAGAAGAGAAGGTAGTCCTCTCAGAACCAGGTGGGTCAACCCATTTCTAAGGATTTCTTTAAAATCTGGAGGGAAGCAGAGTATCAGTGTGGGAAAAGTGCTATTTTTTCAAGAGCAGAACAATCAAACTGAGAAACACAGATAATGGGGAGTAATTCATGATTTTAAGGACCATTTTTGAAGGAAAGGAAAGCCACAGATACACAGAGTGCAAACAAATCAAATAGAAGGGAAGACACCAAAGCATCATACTCAGCTACTCAAGTTCTCCCATGCCTCATCTCCAATTTCATGTTCTCTATTATTCATGTTGTGGTGGTTTTACCCGGCTAAACAGGCGACCTCCACCACAACCGCTCGCTCACTCCCCCTCCTCAAAGGAACAGGGGGAGAAAATATGATGGACCAGGGCTTAAGGGTTGAGATAAGGACAAGCAAGTTACTCACTAATTATCGTCACAGGCAAAACAGACTCAACATAGGGAGATTAGTATAATTTATTACTATCACTAGCAGACTAGAGCAGTGAGAAACTAAAAGCAAACTAAAAACACCTCCCCCCCATCCACCCTCTTCTACCTCCTCCCCCTGAGCAGCACAGGGGAACGGGGAATGGGGGCTGCGGTCAGCCCATATCGCTTTGTCTCCACTGCTCCTTCGTGGTCACTCTCTGTCCCTGCTCCAGCATGGGGTCCCTCCCACGGGATGCCGTCCTTCCCGAACGGGTCCTGCGTGAGCTTCCCACAGGCTGCAGCTCCAGCCCGGAGTCTGCTCCTGCAGGGGCTCTCCATGGGCTGCAGCCTCCTTCAGGCCACATCCACCTGCTCCACTGTGGTCTCCTCCACGGGCTGCAGCGTGGAGATATGCTCCACCGGGGAACCCCATGGGCTGCAGGGGGACAGCCTGCTCCACCATGGGCCTCACCACAGGCCGCAGGGGAACTTCTGCTCCAGCGCCTGGAGCACCTCCTGCCCTCCTTCTTCACTGACATTGGTGTCTGCAGGACTGTTCCTCACTCCTCTCACTCCCAGCTGCTGTTGCACAGCAGCTTTTTCCCTTTCTTAAATCTGCTGTCACAGAGGCGCCAACAACATCGCTCATTGGTTCAGGTCTGGCCAGCAGTGGGTCCTTTTTGGAGCCACCTGGAGCCGGCTCTGATCTGACATGGGGCAGCTTCTGGAATCTTCTCACAGAAGCCACCCCTGTGGCCCCCCTGCTACCAAACCTTTACCACATAAACCCAATACAATGTGTATCGTATGTTTAATACTTGAGAAACACCAGTATGATATAGAAACAGGAGTCTGGATTTCCAGAACAGAAACATCTCCACAGTCAATTCCAAGGACAGCCAAACCACTGAAATCCGCAGAAATTCTAGAAAGAAATGAATCACTCTTCCTTTGGTTGTTTAGCAAGCAAATATAATGTAGAAAGTTATTTGCCTGAACAAAATTGTTATCAGTAACCTAAAACATGGAATTCACCTTCCCAAATTTTTATTGTTGAAGAAAAAATGAAGTGCTTAAGTCTTAAGTTCATGACTTAGGTTTCTTCTGTCATCAGTGAAGTGAGATAGTCATCTCCAAATACAGAATTATATTTTATGATAGATACATAGCTTAGCATGGGATGAATCTCCCCTATAATGATGATGTTAGGTCAGCTGTATTCCACTCTATGGTTGCTGTTTCTGGAATTCAGACTAAAACAAAATTAAATGATCAGTTATGTTTGTTGAAGTATACAGCAGTGAAGTTCACAAATATTTAACCAATAATTTAATGATGAGCAAAAACATTTGTTCAATGAAAAACCTACAGTAGTGTTTTAAAATGTCTTACGTTATAAGACTAGAGTATTTAAGATTTTTTTTTTATGCAGTTGTATTTAAAATATAGCCTACAGATGAAGCATAACCTTCAACTCTCCCTTTACAAGTTCTGTGTTGTGAAACATTTGTCAAATTAGTATGTCTCCAGTTAATTAAAATTAAACATAAGCAGACCAAAATATTTTCTACTTTGCAGTTCTGCTCCTTAAATCAGTATTTCTGAACAATATGAACTATGTGGTTTAATTAACAGGGAATAGGGCTCTCCAATTTGGCCCCCTATCACGTCTTGTATAAAATAATGTTTCTAATCCTGCATTAATTTACTCCCTACCATGACTAGCACAGTTCAAAGACAAAAATTAATATTTTCAGGGCTTAGCTATACACAGTTATCTAGGCTCCTATCTTTTAATCTTGATATCCACCCACGCCACAGCTCCACAAGAAAGAAGATTAAGAAAATAGGACAGTGAATGCACTATCACTGTACTGCAATGCATATGAAAGTTATTGGAGGATAATGTGGTACTTTATCTAACCTCAGCCTACTCTGAAGTATGCTCTTCAAGTCACATTTAAATGTCACACTAGATATTCTATTATTTTGGCCTCACACAGTCCTTGACAGCAACTGAAAACACCTTGTGACTTTTGGTATCCACCTTTCACAGAGAGAAGTGAACTAGCACATAAGGACCAGGGAGGATTTTTCCCATTGTTACCCACCTTACCCCTCTCAAGTCTGCTCTGATGTGGTATGAGCATGAGGTTAGAAAAACGCTGCTACAGATGAATATGTGAGTATAAACACTGGTTTTAATTTTCACATTATCTCTCATCAGGAAGATACAGATCTGCACCTATAGATGCTGTGTTGGCAGCAAAAATGTTGTGCCTTCTGGAATGGCTGGCAACTCCACTTAGTGGCCAGTCATAATTTTAGGAAAAAGAGAGCAAAACTCCCCTCTACTGGAACAATTAAAGCATGTGATGTATTGCAGGCAGAAACATAAGATCCCCAGAAGCCGGTTCCTCTCAAGATTTTCTCTCTGAAACACTTTTTTTCCGGACATTTTTCCTTGTCAAGGGAAAGTGTGTCACCTCCATGACTGGCCCTGCAATGGTTGTATGGTTGTATGTTGTTAAGACGTATCCCAACAGTGTTTGGTGGAGACAGTAAAAGTAATAAAAATAAATAAATAAATAAAAAGCGATATATTTTTTTCACTTCAGAAGAATAATGACTGTTTTTACACCTTCATTGTTGGCACTGACATAGTTTCATCTTGTTCCTGCTGAATGGGTGAGATACAGTTCAGATGCTCAGTCTCATTAAATTTAATGATGGCTCCCTAAGATTCTTCTTCCTACTATTCCATTTGGTGAAATGCTTAATTGAAGTCAAATTTTCATTATTGTTTGATTCTTTGAAGTTGGTATTCTACTGAGATATATCTCTATTAGCAAATAAAAAATTGACATTTGTGCCTGTATGCTTCATTAAAGAACTGATATAGAAATTAACCCCTTTGCCTGCCAAATGGATTATGTACATTCTATCACATTAAAGAAATAACATCAGGTGGTATTTAGAAAAAGAATGAAAAAGGAGAAGTGTTACTAACAATGTTTGTTGGTAACAGACAATAAGCCTGAACGTCATTTTATGATTTTTTGTTTGGACACATGGCCAATGTGGCATCTTAGAAGAAATAGAGGACAACAAACACAGTTTGTTAGCATGTTCTTAATTCAACCCCTTTCATGAAGTAAAAAGGGAGATAAAGCTGCTTCACTGATGTTTTGAACTCTGTTTAGAGAGTCATGTCAGTCATCATCATCTGACAAGGGATGACTACGGTGCAGGTACACAGTTACTTTGCAGTTAAACATGGGCGTCTAGTGCCATTTGCTGTGCCACAGTCTTTTTCTGATTTACAGCTCCTACTCCAGAAGGGTCTGCCTTAAGCCTTGTGGTATATCTGCCAGGCCCTTGAGGATATCTCAGATACCACGGGGTGTCTCAAATAGCACTATGCACTTACATTCAGTTCACTGAACTGGGTCCTTTTACAAGCAACTGCTGAAGGACAACTGGCATGTAGTAAACCACCAAAACTTAGTCACTTTACAAAACACTAGAGAAACCCTTTTCATGTAGACGCATCTCTCATTATTTCCAGTACTTCTGCTTTGTTAAATAACAGACTTTTTTTTTTTTTTTTTTTCTGAATGGAAAGAAAGTACTGCAAAAACAGCTTAAGTATTTATCACGAATGTGTCCGTACATGTTGATAATTTTTGAAGTATCACAGTATATTCTAAAGTCTTTTCAAATAAGCTCCTTAGATACTTGATCTATTTTTAAATCATTCTAATACATCTTCCCTGAAGAAAAGCAACCATTCTGCTCTCTACATTTAACCACGGCATGCAGGATGTTTGATCTGATCATATAAAAACAGGCGTGTGTCAGAGCGGAGGTACAGTTATCCCACTATTCTATCTCTGACAGTGGCCAAGCGTGAATATCTGGGAGGTAATATCAGGCAGGTACTAGTACTTCCCCAAAATACTCTCCTTGCCTCCAGCAGTTTATGACTCGACTTTCAGAACAGACATGCTGTACTTAAACATTAACCTAGGCATATTCTTCATCCTGTGTGAATAACTGGTGTCTTTAATTTCTTTTCAATTTGCCACATGTTAGTTCCATTTAGGCTAGTTTCTATTAGGTTGTTGGGTTTTATACTGGAAAAGAGAGCAAACAGCTGATCTCCATCCATCCTCTTTAGGTCACCTATGGTTTATAGGTCTCATTAATATCCTTCTGGACTGTCTGTCTGCATTGCAGGTTGAAAAAGCCTAGCCTACACAGGAATGTGGAACCTGTTCCACACCTTTGATCACCCCTTTTTGCTCTTCTCTGAAACTGTTTATTTCTACCTTTTTTTTTTTTTTAGACATGGGGACAGGAACATCCTGTCCTGCAGATGTGGGCACACTGTGGACATGTACAGTGGCATAATGATTTTCTCTACTTCTATTTTTCTGTAATTCTTAATATAGAATTCTCTTTGTTGACACTGCTCATCATTAATCTAGTATTTTCACAGAATTATATACTGAAATCTCAGATCTTGATCCTGGATGATAACAGTCCACTCAAAACCAATCATTTTCTATGTACAGTTAAGACTGTATTACTAGTTGAGCATCACTTTAAATTTATCTATATTGAATGTCACAGAAGCTTAATTTTGGTAAGAATTGGTAAGATTTGGTTAATTTTGTCAATGCTTTTCTTTGGCTTTTTATTGAATACCTTTTGGAAGTCCAATATATATATATACATATATAAATGAATCCACATACTTGTTGATTCATCAAAGAACCCCAGTAGGTATACAAGATATGAATTCTTTTCAGAAGGCTGTGTTGGCACACCCACATTTTTTTCCTTATGTGTCCATTAATTCTACTTTTTATTACAGGTTTTACTGGATGTCAAATTGTTACTCTGCAGTTCCTGGAATCTCCCTTGGAAGATCTGTTGGCTTCACATTAACCATCTTGCAGTTCTCTGGAGCTTTTGCACTTAAAGTTTATTGATCATATCTAGCTTATTCAATTTGCATCAGTCTTCTTATATATGAAAACTCATGTAATTTTTTGTTGTGAAAAGAATATTAAGTTATACAAGATAGGATCAGCCACTAGATTCTGTTTATTGTTTCACTTTTACAGTAATTACAGTACTTCAGTGAGCAAAAAAATCATACTTTTAATGAAAATCTCCATGAACATTATCTCTGTGAGACTTTATTCTCAGTAGTTCTGAACTGTTTCTAGTGCATGGGCTACTTTAAAAATCAATTAGCATAAAACAGTACTTTCTCCTGTCATTCACTGTTCAGTGTTTAGCTTTGTCTCTTAATCAGAGAGAAAAAAATGACAATGGATCTTATGAATAATATTTATTACAGAAGTGTAAAAAGCTGATACAAAAAGACACATTCAAATATGTTTTAATTTGACTACTGGAAAATTATCTTCTTCCTGTACACTAACACATAGCCTGCTTAACAAATAAATGGTAATTTTACAATTAAACAAGACCTATTCTATTTAAAGCTATGAAATCAGGCCTTTATTAAATCTCAGTTAATTGGGAAACAGCATCAGAAAATGTGAAAATAATAACATTTTTCAAATTAGGGTAAGCAACTTAGTCTTTCACAGCTGAAGTACGTGATAATTTTGAAGATGTGTGCTTTCTCAACTTAACATCTGCACCCAATGGTATGGTATTTGCTCTTACTTCAATTTGGTACTCTAACAACTGTTGAGAACCGCCAGTACCATGATCCTTGATCACTGTGGAAATTTAACACACTAAATATGATTTTGGAAATAAAACTAGCTTCTGCTTTTGGCAATGCTTGCTAAGAAGACTTTTTTTTAAGAAAGAGATGTGAAATTAAAGTGAAACTTACTGGAAGTCACCTAGGATCACAGGAAATTTCTTCAAAAAAAAGAAAAAGAAAGAAAGAATATTATCTTACCCATGCTATGTCAGAGCTGGTCTTTTGGTATTTTGCCAACATTCTGTTTTTAGTTTGGCGTTCTCTCTTTTTTGTCTAACGGGAGCCGTACTCTGTTGAACAGATGCCATGTTTCATGCCATAAATAGCCATTTTTTTTAATTGAAAGAACCCAGCAAGAAAAAGAATGAAAAATTCCGGCTACTGGGATGGGACCACACAACACAGGGCCCATGTTTTTGGATGCTGGCAAATGAAGAGACTGGAGCGTGTGCGTGCACTGCGGATCCATATGTCAGCGTGTGACTGACAGCCAGTATTAACCAGGCTGAGGCAGCAAGTAGATAAGGCTTAGGAGGCAGGTACTGAAGTGGCTATAAGTCTGGGACAGACTGAAATATCATGTCTGCCAGTTGGCTACCAGTGGAACCAGGATGTCCAAACCAACTACTGGAGACACTGTAAGGTCTGGGGTTAGACTGAAAGACCCTTTTGCATGTGTGCATATAGGTGCACGAGGCAACTGGAGATCAGAGGGTGCAAGGGCCAATTAGTAGGTAAACTTGAGTGTCTAATGCCTGTTACTGGTGGGCTCCACAGCGTGTGTGCCTGCATGTGTTTGCATTCAGATGAACAGGCAACTGGATTGGGGATGCAGCCTCCCAGACTCTCATGCCTAGGTGTCAGAAACTGGGGAGACTTAGAGTCAGCTAGCTACTGGCTAGACTGATTGAGCCCAGCTGTGGGAAGGATCCACATTGTGCATATGCATGTTTCCCACTAATACATCTTCATCCCAATCAGCTGGAGAAGGGATCAGGATGAGGAAATTGGTGCTGCTTTTGTTTATCTGAGTGTTGAGTGTGTATGTCTGTGTTGATCTACATGGCCAGTCATGTAGAGATGTGTTGCACATGCATGCTCTGCGTATGTGTGACTACTGAGTACATGTACTTAGTCTTGTACCTGTGGGCCTGAAGCTGCAGAAGTCTCATCCCTATCAGCCTATCAGATTTGGCACTCCTAACATATATATTGCATGTGGTTTTTGTTTTAAAATACTGCAAAAATTTATCTCCAAAATGATCACTTTGTTGGAAGACATTTTTACATCAGATTATTTCTTCCATCAGAGAAGTCTAAGAATGTAGGTATGTCCAAAAGACAGGTGAAAAACACATTATGGACTGGTTATGAATAACCTAAAAAGAAAACATCCAGTCTAAAATATTCTTTGTGATTCTATTATTTGTATGTCAACAGCCATATCTTAAAAAATGACTAATTCCATCCTAAAATGGGTTGGAGAGAGATAAGGTGAATTTTTCACTGATGTTTCTCTCCTTTCTCTCCTTTTCTCCACAGATTTTAGAGGAGGCTGGACAACCAACTCTTAGATAGTTGAACTTAGGTAAAATGAGTTCTTCCCAGAGAAGCAGAAAAAATTCAGTCTTTAAAAACTTTTCCTTCACCCTCCAATTTCCCAAACCAGTGATTTAAATAATGTGTAAGACTAGATTGGTACCAAGAGGTATTCCTGTAGTGAAACACTGCTGCATAAAGGATACCTTAACCTGTTCTCTATTCCAGACCAGCGAACTGTCATAATGGCTAAATGTCTATTTAAGGTCCTTATCAGGTAAGAAAGAAACCCACAGACCTAAGATGTCAGAGTGAATAATATATAAAAAACTGTTTAATACTCACAAGAAGAGTGCTTGGATAAAAACATATTTCTTATATAAATGGCCATTTGGTGAATATGGTCATTTGTTGAATAAATAACCTCAGTTTTAGGGAAAGCTTTTTTCTAAAAAGAAACTTAAAAAAAAAAAAAAAGTAACTGGTTTAGTTTTGACACTGCAGAAACCTTAAGTCTTTGGATAACAGTTTAAATGATATTTCACAAATCATTTTGCAAATGTAGTACTACCCTGAATGAACCCAGAAGGCCACGAGTATTACACGTCGATATCATGAAGACAAGAGTTTTCAGGCCTCAGTCAAGAGATGGGAGACTTATTGCAATGGATGCAATGCAGATACATTATATTTACCAGGTGAAAATCTTATGAAGTAAGAAGGTTATCTGCGCTTTGGTCTCCTCTCCTTCTAGCACTGCTTTAGGATGTGCATGATCCTGAATCACAGTAACTGAGCTCAGCCTCAATGTTGTGATGACCTCTTATTTCCCATTTCAAATATGGCTGTCTCTGTGGGAGTCCTTAATAACCTTACCCCTAAAATATATACACCAAAGTAGACAAGAGAGAAAAAAGATATGAGAGATGAAGCATCATAGAAATAGGAAGGTGACCTAACTGAATTTCTGGTCACATAACAAGTCTACTGCTAGTTATAGATTTAGAATATGTGATCTGGACCATCAAATCTGCTATGTGAAAAGCAATTCTCCGAACAATTGCTGGTTTCAGCGTCATTAGTATCTCCTCCATTAATACACACATCCACCTACAGGACACTGACAAGTAATATACTATGGGCGAGAGGTGTTTGAGGAGATGAGGTATTTTGGAAAGAAAACAAAGACTAAAGATGTGCAACTGATCTAATAAACTATCCAGGTAGCAAAGGAGATGCAAGGATCTAAAGGAAGTCAATACCTTCCATAGCTTATTGCATTCTTCTGCAGTTTAACATCCTTTGTATTTTACCAGAATCAAAATGCCAAAAACCTACAACATTAGAGTGAGAGGTGAAGAGGATTTAGTGTGAAATAGTGCCAGAGAGGAAGATACCTTCCCTTATCTAGTCTCTCCAGGATGGTTTCCCTTCTAGTTTTAAACTATACTAGCACAACCCCCCAGTTATACTCAAACATCTTGTGTTGCAAAGCAACAAAGCAAGCTAGTGCTGGGTCCCTGTCTCAGGGTCATCCCAGATGGAAAAGGAAGCAGATGTACATTGTCTGTGCCCTGGTAAGTTGAGCTGCTTGTGCACATTCTGCTGAAGCAGAAGGGTTACACCTTGCTAGTAATTCCTACTTAGGTTCGGGCCCATTCCTAATGGTATGTTGGCCCTATTTCATGCTGAATGCAATTGTTAAAATAACTTACTGTCAAATTCCACCTAATCTTTCACTGTAATATGTTGTCCTGGAAACCCAAATAAATCTAGTCATTAATAACTTTATTCACATGGGAATTTGAGTGCAATATTCTTCCAGATTGTATAAAGTTACAAGTTACCCACCTGACGATAACATCCAAGAAGTCTATGAATATATGCTTCAACAGTGGTCTGCTAATGTCATGTAAATATCATTTAACAAGCACAACATATGAAACTAATATATCTCATACCTAAATAGGTATCATAAGATAATTATATATTATTGTATCTTTAATATATGCTCATAACCATGTGTTATATAACAATTATATGTATTATATATGTGTATATTATTATATAAGTATATATTTTATGCAAAACTAATGTATAATTTTATATCACGATATAAGCACTTGACAAGAGCTTGCTCACAATGATAGCATGGTTTGAAACATTTCAGTCAATTTACATTAAAAAGAAGAATCTTCCATTCTTAAAATAAATTATGTTGAAAAAATTAATAAAAGTTTCTTTTAATTACCTGTTTTGATTCATCATCATCTTGGTTATATGGTGGCATGTAAAAATCCCAAGAAAAGAAACATTTTCAAAAAAAATAGGTAGCTAGTAACTTTCAAAGATGAAAATGATTTTTATGAGTCTTTGTGCAATGAAAATATGCCCATTGAAGATTCTCAGACAGCTCTCAGATAAACATCTGTTTTTATTTTTGTTTTTTGATGATAACATACTGAACTTGTGATTCTTTATTACTGCTGTCATTAGAACAGCTGACCGAATTTTTTTATTGGAACTGAAGAAAAGGAACCTTTGATCACTTTTACAGATTTTTAAATCATAGAATCATAGAA
>VXAL01008372.1:178358-209205 GCA_013399475.1 Chauna torquata | reverse complement strand
CTTGAGTTAGGGCTTTGGCAGGGGCTTTTATCGTGATGGATATAGTGGAGGCTAGAAAAGAAATTTGGTTATCAGAGGATGCCAGAACTCAACTTCCTAGCACATACATTTAATAAAGCAAAAGTTCTCCTTTAAAGGTCTCCTTAGAACAAATCCTAGTCATCACAAAATCCACAGAGATAAATTAAATTACATTTTAATAGTGGAGAAGTCATTTCTGGGCCGGGCGCAACAGTGAAAGTATGTTCTCTCTTAGACAAAAGTAGCCTCATCTCCCATCAAAGTTCTGAATGTTACCATATGAAAAACTTAATTGGAAATGAAACCCCGAAGCTGACAGGGCAGGGGCTCCATGAGAGGCTGTCACGTCCATGGTAGCTGACACTGCAATCACTGGAGTGTTGTTCTCCCTCCTAGTAAAAGAAAAGGGGTCTCCAAGAAACAGCATCTCATGCCTGTTGGCTGCGTCAGTGCCGGAGAGCAAGGCTGGCCACAGCAGGTTTCGCACAGCGTAACCTCGGCTCTTCCTCGGGGAGCAGAGGCGCGAAGCCACAGCCTCCTGCCAGGAGCAGCAACGCGCTTCCCACGCACGCTCCGTGCACTTCACAGATCCCGCTGCACATGCCTGGAAACTGCACGAGCGGCTTGTTGAAGTGCTGGAGGAGATTATGAAAGGCACAACGGGGAAATAGATACTCATGTCCGACTATCGTTAGCTAGGAGTGTGGCTCCGACCTGCCCCCTGCCCCTCTGCCAGCGCCCTGCCTCTGTCACTGCTGTCTGCAGCACACACATGGAATGGAAGCTGGAATGTCCCCACGGGCAGGATGGCCCTGTCCCTCCGGGGGTGGCTGTCTTCTGTGCTGTGTGCCCGGGGCATCTCCCTCGATCACCAAAAGCTCCCCAAACAGGGAAGGAGGCACATGGCCGTGCATGGTGCGTGCTGCAAACTCTCTGCCTGGCAGGAAAGGAGCTGCCCATCACCCAAAGCCTCTGAATACCCAAACCTGGCACAGCTGCAGAGCCCTGGGTTATTTCAATGACATTTTTTTCACCCTTTCTGAACCTTGTGGCGCCATGCTATCAGAGCAGCAGGGAGCACGGGTGTCCCCGCGGGGAGGGTGGCGGCTGAGGGTTTGGGACATATTTCGTGCAGATGAGAAGAGTCGCTCAGTCATTCCCCTGTGCACCCTGGAGGCATCACTGCATTTTCTCAGGGAATGGCTCATCTGAACTTGCACTGACTGTCTAAAACCGCCAAGCCCCAAAGCAGACGTCGCTAGCATCTGCTCTGCCGCCCCGCGCGGCTCTCTGGCTGAGGTCTCGCTGAAGCATTCTTTCCTTCGCTTCAGACCATTGTTTTCTGCTCTGCCATCTTTATGAGCCACGCACAACCCACTCTCTTCTTCGCACTGTCATCATGAAGATATTTAAAATATGTACAGACTTCTTCCGTGCAGACACAGAGCTCGAAGTGGACGGCATGTGCAGAAGTGCCGCAGTGCGGAGCGACGGTACCATGGGCTGGACCAGCGCTCCCGGGGTGGCACTGGCCGGCCCCTGCACCCAGCCCTCCACTTTCTCATCTTCCCCTTCATTCTCCCGACCTCTGCCTCCCCCTTTCCTTCTCCCCAGGCCCCAGGAGCCTGAATCCCAGCTTTCTGCATCCCCGAGACCCAGCCCTGGCTCCCACCGCTGCCCAGCCTCCTCCCTGCGGCTCCCTGCCGAGCGCAGCGGCGGGGCTGGGCGTTGCTTCTTCTCCATGTTTATAGAATTACCAAAATCCCTGGGCAGAATTAGCTCCTTGCAGAGCATTGCACTCAATTAATTATATAGTTTAAAACACAATACATAGACATATCCCATCCGCACCAGCAAAGCTTATGGCTCCACCGGAAATCTCTCAAAAGCCACAGTGCAGCAGAATTAAGGCCGTATGCACAGCCTTCGCTGTGCTCCTTCAGCTTACTCACAGGATATAGTCTTTAATTATAATTAAAATAATTATAGTTGTTCTGCAAATGTCTCAGAGGACACAGTGGAGCAAGCACATTTCTACAGCTTTTGCCATACGTTTGCACATGATTTATTCACCCGGATTTCAGTATAGCAATATTCCTCGCTGCCTCCACAGGCTTTGGTTGACCTGTGTGGCTTCCTCCCCAGGCTCGGCGCTCGCACCACAGGTGGGGACATGGGGACAGAGGTAGTCACTGCTGGCCCCGGACACTTCAGTGCAAGCCAGAGGAGCAGTGCCAGCGCCACAGCCCCTTCGGGGGCCAGCGGGGACATCCTGTTGCGGAGGGTCCTGTGTTGGTCCAGGGCCACCCCAGCCAGCCGCAGCTCTGCTGTCACCGCCGCAGGTTGCTGACACGAGCGCTGGGGACTCCTGAGGTCACCCGCGTGTGTCCCCATGCCGGGGTGGGAGTCCACAGCAATTACAAGCTTCCTGCGTGTCCTTCCTCTGGGGTTTTTGTCACACATGATGTCTCACATCTGGGATCTGACCAATTGGTGGGGATGGCAGTGCTATTTCCATGCCAAGCTGTAGCTTTTTCACCCCCAGCCATTTCAGGGTTTACAGCTTTTGTGTGTGCTTTTTTTTTTTTTAATGTTGCAAGAATTTATATTGGGAAAAAGTGCCTTTTTTTTTTTTTTTTTTTCTTTTCTCAATGCCCTGGGAAATGTCATCCAGCAGGAATGTTCCCAAGAGCCGCTCGTGGCTGCGGGGAGGATGGGCTCCAGCAGCTCTTTGGGCTCCCCCAGCCCTCCGCTCGTGGCAGTGCCAGCTCTGGCAGTGGGACGGAGGGAGAAGCTGCTCGTGGGGCAGCCCCTGCTGCAAAGGCTCTGGGTTTCATGTCCTCCTGACTGTGCTTCTCCCAGTTCCAGCTCTGAACAGAGTTACGAGATGTGCTGGAAGTCCCAGCCCTGTGGCCTGTCATCATTTAAGCTTGACTTTAATAGTGTCTCAAAGCAATTTACTTTTCCCAAACATCAAAGCCCCCAGAGCGATACTGGGAGAGGCAGGGCTTCCCTGCACAGCCGGCACCGACGCTCGGGAGCAGCACATCCCTGCTGCTGGGGCTGGAAGCGGTCCTGGGTGCTGGTGGCACCACGGGCTGGTTTTCCTATGGAGCAGACCCTGCTTCAGCCCGAAGGAAAAGGGTGATGCGGTTTGGAAGTGCATTGACGTGGTACAGTAGATTAGGGCTTCGGTGGGTTTGTTAAATAACTTGACTTTAATCCTGGAGTGACCGGTGCATCTCAGATAGTGGAGATCACGGAAAGGAAGCTGAGAAATTACACACAGGACAAGAAGGGAAATTAAAGCACACATTAAAGCACAAACGAGGTTTGTATGATTGCCCTGCTACGAAGGTGCTGGATGCCTTTTTCTGAAGCAAACCACTTCAGGTGGAAGCCTTCGGCGCAGGGAGCGTGGGCGCTGCCCTGGCGTGGTGAGCAACCAGCCAGGAATCAGCAGCCGTCCCATCTCCCTGCGCCGCAGGGAGCCGGGCTCAGCCCCACATCACAGACCACCTCCACTTCGTGGGACAGAAAAGGCAGCAGACAGAAGTGTCGCGTCTGCCAGCAGTTCTGCTATGACCGACTTCACAGGGCTGTGTCCTGTGCCTGGGGAAGGGAGGGCAGAAAGGAACTGAGCCGGGGAAGAGCTGAGCTGCCTGAGCAGGGTGTGCTTGCAATCGTGCCTGCTTTCTACGGACGGAAGGAAAGCGATAAACTCAGAGAGAGCAGAGGGCAATGCATGGGGCAGTGCTTGGGGCAATGCACGGGCAGGGCAGGCGAAGCCTCATCCTGCCCAGCACGTGGTGCAAGGACCATGGCAGCTCCAGCTGGGCCAGGGCCAGGGATGGAGCCCCGCTCCCCTTGTCATAACCCCGCTGTCCCCCCGGCGCAGACGGCACTTAAGTCTGTGGGGAAGAGCAGCAAAGCACTCGTGTTCTGGCACCGGAGGGGACAGCTCCACCTTGCACATGTGAAGAAAGGGGACCTGCCTGGGGGAGTGACACAGGGATGGGGCAGGCGCTGGCTGCTGGGAGCAGGCATGGCTTAGCTGGAGCTGTGTATGACCCAACGGCAACACACCTCAAAAGTGCAGCTCCAGGAGCAGGTACCATGGCAAAAAATAATGAGGAGAAAGAAATAGCGAGGTGAAGCCAGTCTGCATCACCTTCTCTTCTGGCCCCCACCCTCCTGTGTGCCCAGGGATGCTGTGGGATGCAGGAGGAGCAGCTCCCTGGTGGGACCACCCCGTGCCCGGGGCTGCCCCCGTCCCCCGGCGCTGCCTCCTCTCTGGCCTCCTGAGTTTTGTAGAGGAAATTTTATAGAAAAAATTGCAGAGGCTCCTGCCTCCACAAACACAGTGCACTGCTGTCCCTGCCAGAGCTCAGCGCTGGTTTGCCTCAAGGAATCTGCGAGATCTGTCCTGCTGTGATCTGTAACAATATTGGGATTAAATTAGCTTCCCTGAGCCGCAGAAGGGTCAGCGTGTGAGGCCCCCTGGTTAATCCAGCAGGCCAAAGAGAACAGAAGCCTCCCTGCATCGGGAAAGGAAAACAACGGGGTCTGTTTGCAATCCGTGGAGCTAATTCAAACAGCATTCCTCAAACAACAGGGGAAAAGGGCCTTCGAAGCAAGCGAGAAAGGAGCATTTCCCAGCATGCGCGTAACGCCGCTCCTCGGGCAGAGGCGAAGCGCCCAGCCTGCACGAAGCGTCAGGCGCCCGGGCAGGCACCGAGGCGAAATGCCGCAGAGCGGGACGGCTTGCTGGGTGCATGCGTTCACCACCCGCACGCAGCCCACCCGCCCGTGCCCGGCAAGCACAGAGCCCTCGGGATGCGCCGGTCGTTCTGCGGACACCGAGTAGCCCCGAGGTGCTCGCTCTGCCCTGGAAAAAGAGGCATGTGCCGGCGATCCCACCAGCAGAGCAGCTCCCTTTCTGCTGGCTCCCCGTGGCCGTGTGGAAGGAATGATCGTGCGTGCCCCTGTGCCTGACCCCCGAGCGGGGCTTGTGCAGGCTGCGTTGGGAACTTGATAGTTGTCTTTGCAACCAGAGCAGTTGTTTATGCAATAAGTTAGGCACTTGGGATAACTGTATTACCGGGGACTGAGGACTGCAGGTGTTCAGATATTATTAAAAACAATTGCCCAGGCTATCAATCATCCTGCACTAGATAAGCCTTCTGAAATGCAGACCTTTGTGTCAAAGAAGGGTGCAGAGAAACAGCAGAGGGAAGGTCTGGGGCCACAGCGCTTCGGAGGTGATTTCAGAACATTCTCGCTTTCCTTCTGGTGTCTCAGTGAGCGTCTTTTCTGCTTTTTGCTTATGCTGAGATATTATCAAAGGCTGATGAGGCACTGGGGATGAGTAATACATCCTGTGTGCCAGCTGAGAACTTGTAGGCACTGGTATCTGCCTCTGCAGACAGGGTTAATGTCAGACGGAGCAGAGCCCTGGTCTGCCAGAAGCTGTGGTGCTCCTTGCCGGAGCTGCTGGGTGGGGACCTGCTGCGCACAGCGAGGGCCACGCAAAGACGGTCCCAGGCTGGGCATCCCCGCGGTCCCCAGGACGGGATCCCCATGGGGAGAGCGCTGTCACTTGGCAGCTGGGGCAGAGGGGGATGCGGGGCAGGAGCTGCAGCTGGGTGAGCTCTGCCAGAACAAATGCAGGGTTTTAACGAGCAGGGGAACCAAGCACTCCAACAGCGGGCTTGGGGACGTGGGAGTCAATGTTTTCTCTGCAGAAATTGGGGAGGGAGTCTCCTCCTCAGGGTGGGCACAGTGATGGTTTGTGTGGAGTGAGGCACGGAGCCCTGCAAGTTATCCAGGCAAGGGAACGGCTGGACCTGAGCAGAGTTATCCAGGCTGGGCGGTACCTGTAGGTGAGGATTAGACCTGCAGCTTGCTTTTCTACCTAATGCCAAAAACCAGTGAATTTGGGTGGCCTGCATCTGCTGTGGAAATGTCTCAGTGCCTCCTTCCCTGCACAGTCCGTTCCTGAGGGTGGGATTCAGGCCATGCACGTGCAGGCTCTTGGCATCCACTCCGGGTCCTGCAGTGCCACCCATCTCCCCACCCCATGGAGGAGCATCCCTGTAGCCTGCTCATGCTCTGGTCCCCGTGACCTGGACCCTTTCAGACAAAGATCCCGAGGTGGCTGTGAACCAGGGAGCAACTGGCACGCGGAGCGAGGTGCCCTGCGCTTTTCCCTGCTCCGGGTTTAGACATGAGCACCAAGTCTGCCGTGTGCTGGGCACGGCGCAGGCTCCAGGTTAGAAGCAGAGGCTTTTCATCTCACCTGAATAACGTGAACAAATGTACGTATGACGGAAAACTGGCCATCGATCCATTTCACAGCTACGGGCAGCATCCAAGTCCTGTTGGAGCCCGCACGGTGCTCTGCTGAGGCTGACGCCCTTGCTGTTGGAGGAGTAAATCTGGCGAGTTCTTTCTACACAAGCCTCTCCTTCTTGATTGCGTTTGGGCAGCTTGCAAGCAAGAGGAGAAGCTGCCGGGAGCGCAGCACTGGGGCAGCCCCTGGGAGCTGAGCACGAGGAGCGGGGACTGCCACTAAAAGCTGCCCGCGCTGCTGCTCCTGCCCTGGGGCCGGCCGTGGGAGCCCACCGCGCTGCCCCAGCACCTGCGTGGCCAGGACTTCCGCGGGCTACAATGAAAACCTCCTAAGTCAGCAGCTCTGCTTTCAATCTGAAGCGGCTTGGCATTTTTACCCTGTGAAAATGTGGAATTTCGTGTCCTTTTGTACAAGAATGAAACAGCCTGTTTAGGATTAATTTAGGATCAGCCTCAAGAGCCATTAGCTAAAGAAAAACAAAACGGTAAATTAGCTGCCTGTCTGAAGGGGAAGAAATGTGGGACTTGATGCTGGATTTATCGCGGAGGGTGTTAAGGCAGGATTTAGTATGATTTACTGTCCTCTGCAATGATACCTTCTAACACCAGGGAGCTGGCAAGCACATCTCCTTGCCTTTAGTCAGATATACTGCGCTGCTCACTAATTATTGGTGCGTCCAGTAGCCCTGTTCCTACAGCTGGATTTGTCAGCATTTCCATTATAAAGCTCTGTCTTCAGGGGTTTATTGCTCGGTTATAAACATTTGCTCCACACTGAAACTTGATCTACAGCTGTCAACTGGAGCTGCAGTGCTCTGAGAAAGATTAGAAAGAAAAAGGTTTGTGCAAGCACAAAATTCAAAATCTTCAGTTCATGAGATTTTTCACTCTTACATTCAATTATATGATTTTGTCCCAGAGCAATGTTTGATGGCACTTCAGAACTTCCTAGAATAGAAAGTAGAAGAATTCTAAATATAGATAGAAAAGGTCTTTAATATGGAGACTAACAGCAGTGACCACTTTAGCATCTGCATAATATTCAAGCTACATTCTGTAACGCTCCTGTGAGACAGCAATGAGCTCAGAAGGTGCTGTTTACAAGGAGGGAAATAGGGACGTTTAAAGAGATGCCAAAGAAAATTCAGGACGAATAAAACTTCCATATACACATGCATTAACACATACACAATGCAAAGGAAAAGCTGCATAAAGGGTGAATTTTCCTTATTGCCTGTTCTGGGTTATTTTGCATCTGTGTCTTCATACCTGAGGAACATATATCCCCAGCGTGTTTGGGGGACTTCATGCCATGTCCACTACAGCATCCCTCCTCTTCCTTGTGGCTAACTCCTGCCAAGAGCTCCAGGGCTCCTGCCAGCAGCTGCTGAGGTCGCTGGCACCCATCTTCAGTGGTGGCTCGTGGGCAGTGGGGCATCAGAAGGGACCTGCCCTGAACCTGAGTGAGGGACCCGGCGGAGGATTTGGGAGCCCGCTGTAGGTCCCACAACAGCCTGAGAAAGAGCCTGTGCCCTCTGGCTTTCAGCTAGGAGCTGTGAAAGCTTAGAGAAGATCAAGTGAAGATAATGCAGCTCCTCATTTCTTCGAGACTTTTGCTAAGCACTGCATGGTGAGTCACCCTGCTTGGCATCAGCAATATGTCAGCATGTTGTCCTGTAATGTCCCCAGGAAAACTTGGACTCTAAGACAGAATTTTACTCATTACAGAAGAATTATGGCATCTGCTCGAGTGGATCTTACACCTAAAATAAATGCTGACATGTGTTCAGATGGTTAGAGAAGCTGACCCACTTCCCGGGGGAGCGGAGCCGTCTGGAGCCGGCCGTGGTCACAGCTGGCGGAAGAGGCACTGGTGGCTGCGTCGCACCGAAAGGCAGGAGCAGGGTCTGCGCCGGAGGAAATCCCTGCTCCTGTGTGCCACAGAGAGGAGGCACCGCAGGGCATGGGACAGGGCTGATGTATGGGATCCTTTCTGCTGACCCTTTCCTTGTACTGAGGGACTCCACACTGAGAGCAGATTGCTCCTTTCCTGGAGCGACATCGCTTTTCGACTCCATTAACTGCACTGCAGTTAGAGCGAGCATCACATCCGTCTCAGGGCTACGGCAAAGGTAAGGCTCCACTGAAGATGCAGCGCACAAAGCAGGAGCAAGCTGGGAGCTGCCGTCTGTGCTCTGCAGAGCCGGGTCTGCTCAGCTGCCAGCCCTGAAGCTCTGCGTCCTTCTCCTCCCCTGGTCCCACCGCCTTGCAAATGGGGCTTTCTGCTCGTAAGGACCCAACAGCTTGAGCCCTCCTGCCTGGGACAAGCTCCACTGATGGCAGTTTCTGGGGATAATCTCCAGTCTTCTGGTTCAAACCAATATGGTGCCACAGGAACGATGGCTGGAGGAGGAGGAATGAGAGACAAAAGGGGGAAGGCAAAGAGGGAGCAATCTGTGCATCTCCTGCAGCTCCCTGGACTCCTGCCTGCTGCAAGTCACACGTTTGGGCTTTGAGGGAACTACTTTGTTGGGTTGTCACCAAATAACCTGTACGTAGAGAGTTCGAAGATATCGCCACTGATTTCTGTAGCACTCCTCAAAGACCACAACCTGCAGGTTACCTTCAGACAGAGACAGGCAGAGGCAGTACAACGCGGAAAGCCTTACGCAGGAGCAGGCTTTGTGCCTGGGATTCCCACCAAGGGACAGTGACTGCGGAGCAGCTGCAGAGATCGAGAGCACAGGTGGCTCAGCCAAGCAGGGAGCAGACGTACTGCGTTCTCGTGTGCTGAGGATGACGGTCTTGAATGGTAAGGGAAAAGATGGCATAGCCATTGCTGTCCCTTGCACAACACCCATGTGTCCCGAACCCACCCACGGGTGGGAGTGGGCTCAAGACCCCAATTTCTGGCTCCATGTGGCGATGGAGCAGACCCAGAGGATGAGCTGTTGGGGCTCCCCACAGACCCCAGGGTCGCGGGCACCGTGTGTGCCCCATGGGAGTTGGGACAAGGGTCGGTGACACACGGGACCGCTGCTGCCCTCCCTGTCCTGAGCCCCCGGTGCAGCAGGCACACCGGGGTGCTGGCCAGGGCGGATGGTTGGGTGCTGCCCAGGCTGGATCCTGCTCAGCCCACTGGGCATGGTGGCTCTCAGGGACCCTGGCAAGGTGCCTGCACCTCGGCTTTCCCCCGCACACCCCGCACCCCATGTGGAGCAGAGTCCATCCCATGTCTCTCCCACGAGCGCTCATTAGGGAAGAGAAAGGGAGCGGGGATGAGCGCGGTGCAGCAGTGAGGAGGGAGAGGGGAGAGGGCTCGTGGGCTGCTGGGGTGCGACGCAGGGCAGGGAGCAGCACGGCTCCACCGCAGGGATGTTTTCCCACGCGTGAGTGTTTCCTCCTGTTGAACAGTTAGGGATGGAAAAATAACCAGGCTTTAAAGCTCATCGCCTTGGTGCCTTCCCCCCTCCGGAGGATAATAAGCTGCTTTTAATATTTGACATGTTTATTAACAGATGCAGTTGTGACAGCTGACGACTTCACATGCCAGTTACCACTGAAATGCTAGTAATAACTCCGAATTAACTGTCATAAATAAAAAAGACTACAAAGAGAACGGGATGTTGTGTCACTCTGCAGTAATTTACTGAGACCCCGTTGGCTCTGGATGCAACACTGGAAGGTCCTTTGTTGAGCTCCAGTCCGGGTTTTGCAACAGTCACAATATTTTGGCTGGATATTGTCTTAGGAGGTGGTACTAGTGGGGTGGAATTCCCTCATGCAGGAGTTTGCACTAGATGCCTTTACAAAGCTGGATACTCTGGTAATAATAATAATAAAAAAACCCTACCCGGTGGATGGGGATGGAGTCTACGGCATTGAGACCAGGATTTATTAATGTGCAAATTGCTCTGATATGATCACATACTTTCTGCTTTGCATACACAGGGAGCAGCGTGGGCTGATGGAGTATGAACTAGCCTGGGCGATCTTTACGAGCTGAAATCCTGCACATCACAGAAGGGTTTGTTTCTCTGCGCAAAACCTGGGAAGCTGTTAGAAACCTGCTTTAAAAAACAAGTGAACAAAATCCCCAGACCCAAACGCACCAGACTTCTCCATGAACTCGCCATGAAAATATTTTTTATTTTTTTTGACAGAAACGTGCATGTAACTTTCTCTGGAGGAACCGAGGATTTTTGTAGTTGGTCTTGTAGTGTTTTAATACTGAGAAACCAGTAGAGTCTTTTCAGCAGTGATGAGGGAGTGACAAGTCAGAGGTAAGGGTTTCAGAATGCATGTTTGTTTAGATGAAGCTTTTGCAATGTGGGCTGCTAATGAGGAACGCAAGCCTTGTCAGCATCCGACTTGTGGGTTTGCCTTGTGCAATGCGGATAATGAGTTCAGACAATGAAAGCTGTGAGGAATCACAGCCCGATCTGTCGGGATCCCCGTCTCCCCCACCCCCAAGGTGAGCGGGGCTGTGCAGGGGAGCCGGGCTGCCGCACTCTCCCGTGACGCTGCTTTACCTTCCCGAACCTGGCGCTGGGGCACGGAGAGCGAGTCGGTGACACTCGTTACTGCGCTGGAGCTCGTTACCGGTCCTGGACCAGCCGCAGGGTCCCGCCGGCTGCGGCGCAGCTGCTCGGTGTGCTGCAGCGCACAGCCTGGCGTCCCACCGGCTCGCGGAGAGGGGAGCGTGCTTGTGCCGCACAGCGAGGGTACCGGCCCATTAAGTAGTTACTGCCTCAGTTCCGTCCCTGCCGCGTGTAATTCAGCCTCCTCCGGAGGACGGCACCCATGGGGGCACGGCAGGCACCCGAGGAGTGTGGGGTAAGTGCGTGCTCCCTGGATTTTTGGCGGGGGGATCAGTGGGGAAATGGTTAACAGCGACCATGGGAATAATTCCACGTCCGTGTTAACACCCCGTGCTGCTGTGTGGGGAAGTGCTGCTGCGTCTGGGTGCTGGGCGGCCGAGCCCGGGCGTTAGCGAGGGCTTGGGCTCCACGCTGCTGTGGTCCCACTGCCAGGCAGGGACACGGCTCCGTTACCAGGTGTCCCCAGCGTGAGCTCGGATCGTGGCCAAGTCTCAGACCCATCCTCGTGGTCCTGCACACCTACAGAGCCGGGCTGCAGCGTGACGCAGGCACTAGGAATTTTCTTCCTTGGGCTCCTATGGTTTCTGTAGGCTCAGGCATGTGCGTTCCCCTGAATGGCCTTTGAGCGTGGGGGTGTTCAGGTGACGTGGTTTGGGTTTAAAGGAATATTTTACAGTGAAAGGCATTAAAACAGGGCAATACTGGCAGAAGCAAACATTGCACAGCATGGCAGGGACTGAGCCTTTGCTGTTCTGCGCTCAGGTCGCTGGACACCAGTGCAGAAAACCCTGCAAGCTGAAGGTCCAGGAACTTGAGGCAGGGCTTAACAGTGCTGTTTGGTGGCCAGGCTTTTGCTGAGATTCCGTGGGGACCCAGCACTTGCAGTGAAACCTCTGCCTGCAGCGCTATCCAGTTTGAATTATTTTGCCTGAAGTCCACCTGTGACCCTGAACTCCTGACTGCCAGCTCACCTCTGTCCCAGCTGCCCCGGGCCGGGGACGCGGTGGCTCTGCGGGACGCGGGCTCCGTGCCATGCCTGAAAGCCACCCTGGGGAAGAGGCTCCTTCCAGCTGGATCGGTGCCCCGGCCCCGGCTGCGAGAGCAGCAGCACCACCCTGAGGGACGCGGCAGGGAGCGAGCGTGGGGCGTGGGAGCACCCGCTCTGGTGGCAGTGGGGACATGGATGCGACCCCGCCAGCACACCCGAAATAAGCCAGCCATGCCAGCACGCACAGGTGGCAGCAGAGCAGAGAGCAAACCCCGTGTTCCCATCGCCCAAGGAAGACGTGAGCTGCACGAGCACCTTTCTGCCTGCACTATGGGGCTGGGAGGCTCTGCTGACAAAGCAAGAGCTGGAGGGGATGGGACAGCCTGCTCTGACTGTGGGGCCAGCCATGGGGTGGGAAAGTGGGGGCCACCTGTCATCTCCCCCCAAAGATGGAGGTGCCAATGTTGGCTGGAGACCCTGGTAACAGAGACAGCTTTCCAGCCATGCCCACAAGCAACCTGTCTCTGGGGATGATCCTCTGTGACTGCAGAAAGTCTTTTGTTGCAAACCACCCCCGAGGGATGCCAGGCTCTGCGGAGCTCAGTGCTGGGTCACTCTGCCTGGTGGCGCAAGTTGCTGTGAACGCTCTCAGAAATGCGGAATTCAAAAGCATTTGCAACCAAGCTTGCAGCAATAGCTGGTCAGGAGAAAGCTCGGGCTGCCCTCCTCGCTGCCTCCCACCAACCCAACGCCCAGCCCTGCCCTGATGCCCAAAGCTGAGACTCTGGGTTGTTTTTCTCTGTTGTGTTTTCCCTTCTGCTCCTGAAATCGGTGCTGCTCACCAGGCTCTGCGAGGCTCGGGTTTCCCAGGCAGTGACATTTTGGTGGGAGAGCCAGCTCGCTGGGAGTCCTTGCAGGGAGCTCGCACTTGGCAGATGCTTCCTTTGCATGTGGCCAAGCAGAAAGCCCCAGGTGCTGCTTAGGGTCTTTGCCCTGGGCTTCACCCCTGCTTTTGCCTGGAGAAGCTGGTTACACAGCGGCTTGTGACTCGCTGGGCTCCTGAGAGCCCTGGAAGTTTGCTTTTAAAGACCATGCATTTAGAGTCAATTGTATGATATTGCTGTAAACCCTTCTTTGACCACATTTACAGTGAACTGTGAGGGGATCTGGGCATTGAACTGAACGGGTGCGTGCTTGTGTGGGAGGACATTGCATTCGATCCCTCTGCTTCCCATGCGCTCGGGGTCTCCCAGTGTGGGGGCCGTGGGGTTGACACTGTGTGTGTCTGCCCTGCGCCTCCCTGGCAGCCAGCCGAGCATCCCTCTGCAGCCTCCAAGGGTTGTTGAGGAGCTCTTCTGGTGGGAGACTGGTTTTCACTCCGCCTGGTCTGCACTGGTCTGAAATGCTCTGGATTGAAATTCCCGGTCTGAAATTTGCTTTGGTTGCTGCTGTTGCAGTGCGTCTTGTCACAGGTTGGCATTTGGTGAGCTATTGAACTTTAGGAAGGCTTAAACCCACATGAAGTTGTACCTGAAAAATACAGGCTGGATTGTTCTGTGACCCCAGCTAAACCCCCGGGCAGGCTTCGGGTCTGCGATAACGCAGCTCTGCCTGCAGGGACGGCCCTACTGCATTTTCAGCTGCTGCTCTGCTCTTGTGGGCAAGCAGCCGCATGGCAGAGCCTGCAGCCTGCTGCAGAGCTGCGCTGCTGCTCCTCACCCAGACCCAGCGTCCCGCCTGCGCTAGCAGGAAGGGCAATGGAAATCCCCCAGTAAAAAATTTCCTGATGTTTTACAGTGCTGAGCACAAGCACTCCCAGAGAGAGGACTGTGGCACTATTAATTGCAGTAGTGCTTGGAGCAGCTACTGTGCTGGGCACTGCACGAGGAGCAAACTGGAGCAGGGGGCCGGGGGCTGCTGCAGCACCTGGCCGGCTGGGGCAGAGGGGTGGCCCGCTGGCAGGACCCCTCCTTGATGTGTTCCCCATCCGCGGGGTCACAGCATGGCTCCGCAGATGTGGGGGAATGCAGTGCAGAAGCTGGTGGAAGGAGTCAGACCTCAACAATGCTGCGGAGAACTCCGCTGCCAGATTGTTTTTTATTATTTTATTTTTTCAGTGAAGTTTATGGGTTAGGGATTTTGCAGAACTTGGCACTCGGATATAATATCAAATGAAGACCTTCTGGTTCGGAAATTTGACTTAATGCAGCCTTCTTTTATTGCTTCAAGGATTAGGCAGAACAAAGTGGCTCTGCATGTTCTGCACGGGGCCGCTTGCCGGCCAGAGGCGCGCGAGACACCCTGCAGCAGCCGTGATGCCCACGCCGTGCACCCGTGGGACACTCCAGCACACAGGGCTCCAAAGCGCTTCTCATGTAGCGTGCAGTGCTCCCTGCCTTGCTGGCCGAGGAAACTGCCCTCGGAAAGACAGTGCGAGAGGGAGACTGTCCCACCAGCGAGCACAATTTGCTCTTGGTGGAAATTGTCCTTTCTGTGCTGATTCTGCACTGCGGGCATCCCACCAGCGAGTCACCCGTCCATGCAAGCTGCGGGTCCCCAGCTGTGCGGGGTGACCCAGCGCAGGCAGGATGGGGCAGGCAGAGCAGAGGCAGTGGGTCCAGGGAGCACCCACGGATATGCAACGTGGGCACGTCTCTGCGTCAAACAGGCACGGCCGAGCGAGCTGCCTGGGGGCTCGCAGGCAGAAGCGGTGTTTGGTGTTGCTGCTCCTATTGCAGTTCGCAGCGTCCTTGCAGCCCTCACCCATTGCCCCTGCCCCATGCACGGTGCGTTTTTGCTTTCCCGGGGGCCCGGTGCAGGTGTCTGGTGCTGAGCTGCTCCCTGGCGCTCACCTCTTTGCCCTGCTCCCTGTCGGTGCTCAGCTCGCCGAGGCCAGCTCTGGGAAAGCCCCTCAGATGTGACGAGCTCCGAGGATGCATGCTCTGAGCGTGCTCTGCTCCCCACGCCTGCATGGCATGCTTCCCCCTGGGGCTGGATCCCGACACCCGCGGCTCCAGGGTGCTCCAAAGGGGTGCGTTCAGAGCCCGCCCGGCTCCCAGCCCCACCTCAGACTGCAAGCTTTAGATGTCTCGGGGAGGCTCTGCCTGCCGGAGGCTTTTGCCAAGGGAGGGCAAGGCACGCAGTGAGATAAATGCGTGTGTGGGCTTCTGCTTGTTTGAAAGATGCCTCCTCTCCTGCTGGCTACGTCCCACCTGGTGGGACTCAGCTCTGCTGCAGCAGCAGGGCTGGCTGGGGAAATTGAAATAGTTGAAATGAGTTGGAAATTGAAAAAAGTTGGGAAGAACGGATAAATTTCTGGAGCCTGGTCTCCTAGCATAGTTGCACACACATCCCCCTCAAACAGGCTGCCAAGGTGAAATTCAAATTTTTTACCCAGCTCTAGGACCTGGAAACTCAAATTCCTCTGCGCTCAGAGCTGGTGTCCAGCCGGCTGCTGGCAGCCGAGCGGGCAGTTGCCGGGGTTCATTACCGCTGCTGCTGTACTTGGCCGTTGTCCTGCCTCCAGCCCTCACACAAGCATCTGGTCCTTCTCTCCCAGCTTCAGTAAACCTTTGGAGAGCCGGTTTACATTACTGATAGCCTGATACATTCAGCAAGAGGCAATATATCAGCAATTTAGTTATTGCGGATTAGGTCTCGAATATCCCAGGGATATAACGTTGGTCGTTCTCACCTTGTGTGTAGGAGGACTAATGGTAAATTGTCTGGATGGTTTACATTTTCTGGTTTGTATTGGAGCTCCCAAGGACCAATTTATCCTGATTGAATTGCAAACAAGGCTTACTGTCATCTCAGATGCAGGGGCCAGGCCTCTCCATAAATGAATTCAGAGCAATTCAGGTTACCCCAAATTCTTCCTGTCGATGGGATAATGGCATAAATCCTGCTAATGTTTAGACTGGAGATTGTTTGCAGCAACCTGAGCTTGACTGATGGCTGCAATAGCATGAAGAATCATAATTTGTGTCCTGAGTGAGGGCGGGAAGAGCTCGGAACCCGGCTCCTCTCCCTGTGGGCCGGCCACAGGCACAAGTCCTGCGGAGGGAGTTTGCTGGGGGGTTGAACACCGAAAATGTGCTGGGCACCCACCCTGGCACTGGCTGCTCAGCATCCAGGATGCCAGTAGCTTTTCTGTGCTGAGTGAGCAGCTGTTGCTGGAGGCTCAGGCTCTCTTTGGGCTAGACTGCAAGGAAGCAAGGAGGAAACAGTGTCTGCTCAGTTTGTGTTCGTGGTATCTAGGTTTTCCATGGCACTTCCCTGCCCCTGCACTGAACGAGCCCTAAGGGATGGGCTCGTGTGGCTGAGGCACAAGCCTCACGCTGGCTCTTGGCACACTGGGGAAGTGTTGGCTCCCTGAGAACATCCCCGCTGCTGTCCCCGCGGCGGGGGAGGTTTGCCTGAACTGTGACTGTTGTGTAAACACCGAAGGACGCGGAGCAGGTCCAGCGTGTACTTCTGCGATGCACGTCACCTGCGCACCGGCTGGAATTAACAACAAGGGGCAGCCAGAGCGGATGGCGGCAGTGCTCCCGCCAGTGCAGCTGCCTTTCAGCGCCAATCTGGGGACAGTTTGGGCTGTGTTTGGCCCTGCTCACGTTAGTGAGCATCCCTGGGGTCCTCCTGGCTGTGCCGTGCTGTGCCGTGCTGTGCCGTGCTGTGCCGTGCCACGCTGTGCCCAGCCATGCTGCGCCACGCAGTGCCGTGCTGTGCCATGCCGCGTCATTCTGTGCCATGCCACGCTATATTGTGCCATGCCACGTCTCGCTGTGTCATGCCATGCCATGCTGTGCCGCGCTGTGCCGTGCTGTGCCGTGCCGTGCCACGCTGTGCCGTGCCGTGCTGTGCTGCACAGAGGACCCAGGCAGCTGTGCTGCCTCACCTCTCCGTGCAGGGATGCCCCACGCTCGTGCCCATGAACGCTGTGCACAGAGAGGCTGCAGTGGGCCAGGGGTGTGATCTCTGCACAGATCTCCGCTCCGGTAAACACTCCCAGCTTAAGCACTTGACAGTGTTTATAAAGCAGCTTGCAGCAAACAGGCTTGGAAGTGCAGAACAAGTTGGTGTTTACACAAGTGACTAATTATTTATTTGAAAATCCCCCGGATGATGCTAGGGGCCGTAACGATAAGCACATGGGCAGCACTGTGCTCTTGCCCCAGCAGCTCTCGGGGGAGTTGCAGTGGGGATATGGTGAAAAGTTCAAAGCCGTTGGGGCAGGGGGATACCAGCAGCAGCCCGCAGTGCCACGTGCCCTCCCGGCAGTGCCAGTGAGCTTGAACCAATGCTGCCCCGAGGCTCCCTCTCTGGTGCTCATCTCAGCATCGAGACGTGCTGCTGCAAGGCCCGGCAACACACGGGTCACATCTTCCTGCAGATGCTGCCTCAAGATGTTGCCAACCTGCTACTGCTGCTACGAGTGGCAGAGTTTTGAAGAGCTTTTCTACCGCGCACGTGGCTGCTTGGGGCTCTTGGTGGTGATGCTGGGGTGCAGTCAGCCCCTGGAAGCACCTTCCTGGGTGCAGAGCTTGCTCCCAGCTGGAGCTGCATGGGCTTCCAGGGTTTCTCCGGCCATGGGTCTCTGCGTGCCGTGGGGATGGAAGGTGTCTCCCTGGGAATGCTGAGCACAGGGTGTGTGAGCAGCAGGGTCCCGCACCCCTTCCTGATGCCCCGGGCTGCAGCTGGGTGCTGTTCCATCCCCACTGCTGCTGGCCATTAGGGGCATCGGTGACTGCATAGTTATTATAAAGGGATTAATTCCATTTTCTGTTTCATTTGACCTCACAGAGTGAATGTTGTCGCCTTTATTCCCACACAATGGCAGCAGTTGGTGGGGCTGCACTTTGCCAGCTGCTTACAGCAGAGCGCAGCCCCGCTGTGCTGTGTCAGAGCTTTCTGTTCAGCCTGGAAGTCACGCTTCCTCCACTCCCGCCGCACACAAATCCACCTCCGTGGCCATTCCCCGGAGCAGAGCACTGCACTAGTCCATCAGCAGCCCTGCCTGGGCTGCAAGCATCCCTGCACGCGTTGGGCTGGCTCTGGCGTCACTGCAGTGACAACATCTCAGCCAGCCTGGAGCCCTCTGCACTGGGACGCTGTTTCCCTCAGCATTGGGCCTTTCTTGCCTCTCCCAGAAGTTAAGCGGAGCAATGTGTTGCCCGTCCCCCTGGGATTGCCCATCTCATTGCTCCATGCGCGTTTGCTGGCTGATTCACCGCTTACAGCTGCATTTGCTGCCCAGTGCGGGGCTTCCCCCAGCCACGCACCGCAGCAGCACTGCCCCTTCCCTGCTGCTCTGACAGAAGGGGAGCTCAGGGGGGTTGCATTTGCCCTCAGAGCAGAACCGGAGTGTTTTGGGAGCTCCCAGGACAATCCCACCCTGTCCCCAGACAGCCCCATCTCCAGCTGAGGTCTGCAGGGTCGCTCCACACCCAGCTCGACTCCCGGCCCCCAGAGATGCCCACTTGATAGGAAACATCCTGCGCTCTTGGCAGTCCGCAGCAGCCATCTGCTGCTTGGCGAGCAGAGCTGAGGAGCACTGGCACCATAATAAACAAGTTACAGCTACAATTGTGTGCAGCATTGGCAGATGGCAAGACCGCATCAGGCATTTCCATGGGAAAACCATGTGCTGTTATTAAGCCGAGCCGTGACTTGCAGGTGGGGTTGGAGGGTGATTCCCCCCACGCGCTGCTCCCCCAGTTTTGCTCCATGGCTTACCACAGTGCTGATCCAATCCAGACAGGAACGATGGAGTTCGGTGTTTATTATCTGGTGGAGCTAATCTGTTCTCTTCCTTTCCAGTTCCTGCGCATGCACTTGGAAACTACGAGCAGCTAGCGCTCACTGCCCGAGCCCCCAGATGGGACAAGACCCAAGCTCCTGTGCTCCATATGGGGATGAAGGTAGAACCATGTTACCTGCTACCTAAGGTCTCTGCTGCTGTGGTGGTAGCTTGTGGATATGGTCCTGCACCAGGCTTCGCACACAGACTCTCAGCTCTGAGCCAGCCCAAGAGGTTTTAGTGGCAGCAGAGACACCCGGCCGTGGGACGGACTCCGATCACCCTGCGATACAGGGCTGCAGCGCTGGAGAGTTACTATGCAGCTTGGACTGTTTGTGGTGGTGGTTTTTCTAAGCTCGATGGATCTAACAGGCAGCAGTAAAGTGGTGAAGGGCAAGAGGCAAAGACGAAGTATGTATGAAACGCTTTTCTTCTCTACTTCTCGTGATGCATTGCCATTCATGCAGACTGGGAACGTTTGCCAATGCACAGGGCTGGGCAAAGCCTCTTGGTGCCTCGCGAGGTCTCAGTCCTCCCCTCGTCCTGCGCTGCTCTGCTGCTCGCAGGCTCCCTCCTGTTGCGGTCCCTCTTCCCGTGGTCATCCCCGTCCAGCCCCGGGGAGTGGCCACGAGCGCGCGTCCCACGCTGCAACCTGAGGTGCATGGGAAGCGCAGGTTTTAGTTCTCCCCTGCAGCCGGGATGGGATTTGGCCAGCCCCACCCAGGGACTCAACCAGCTTGAAACGCACAAGAGCAGCCGCATGGGTTTCCCTTCATTTATGCGAACTCATTTTAGAACTGGTTTACATTCAAACGGGTTTAAACTGAATTATATAAAAACGACTTGCTGTTAAAACTGTGACTGCTGGAGCTCCATGAGAGCAGGGGAAGCTTGACGTCGTGGCTGATGCTACTGAGCACAATTCCCAGCGAGTCTCAGTTCATGCCTTTGCCACAGAGGCAGACTTCAGCAACATAGGGTGCAGGATGGATGGGGCAGGATCCCCACGGGGATGCCTGCGGCCACAGCCCAAATTGCAGTGGTGAGGTTGCAGCCCAGACCTGGCCAGCCCTCCTGGCAGCCGGGCACTGCAGGTCCCTGGGCTGGGGATCCCTCTCTGCCTTCTGTTTTGTTGTCTGAGGCTGCAGCAGCCTCTGCACCCTGCAGACAAGTGGGGACCGGTGACAGGGTGAGGACGAGGAGCAGGGGAGCTGCTGGGACCCCAGGTCACTGTGGGAGGGAGAGGAAAGCTTTCCTACCTCTCAGTCTGGCATGTGAACACTTTGGTGCTCTGCACTTGCTTTTGAAGTGTAGTAAACACAGCATTTAAAAGAATATATTTTAAAATACATGGTCTTTCTATAAACAAGGACACTGCTTGCATAATAAACTAATAAAAATAACCTGCATTCTAGCCTGCAAAGAATGCTATTGGTTTCAAAACAAGCAGCATTTTATATGATAATTAAAAGCAGAAAACTCCCAAGACATGGGATTGAGTATTTTTCTTGGACTGAACATAGGAGCTGAGAACACATCTTTATTTTGGGGGCAGTGAAATCTCCTATGCTGCCAGATACAGCGAACGTAAGAGGGGTCACAGTGAGATCTAGCTTGGACTCAGCCCGGCTCAAAGCACAAGGCAGGATTATTCAGTTGCCCTCCAGCACCGCAGGGCTCTGGTCCCCAGTTGTCCTGGAGGTGCCCGGAGCGTCACTGCCGTGTGGCCTCCTGTTGGTTGATGCCCCGCTTGAACAGGGCACAGAGGCAGGATGCCAGGGGGATGCTGTTTGTAGCTGGTGACTGCTTCTGGGTCCTGGTCCTGGCAGTGCCAGAGCTGCAGCAAGCGCAGGGGGACCAAGGCGTCCCCTGGACAAAGCCATACGCAGCGACAGCGCTAATGAATTATTGAGCTGGGTTTGATTTGTTCTCTCTGGGCAGCACTTATGTCAGGACATGAACTCATACTTTGCATCAAGTATTTATGGTAGTTTTCCTCGGAGGGGGATCTGGCTCCAGGAAGCTGCTGGCTGCCCTCCAAAGAGCCAGCTCTTGCTCGAGCGCCAGGGCTCAGCAGCGATGCCCCATCTCAGGCTGGCCACGGTGGCATGTCCTCTCTCATGGGACAGCCCCGAGCCCTGGGGACCATCAGCAAGGGCAAAGCTGCAGACACATCACGCAATTGCAGAGCTCTGGTGTCCCTGTGCCTGTGGGCAGGCACTCACCACTGCCTTTCTCCTGCTCTTCCAGTTAGCACCGAGCTGAGTCAGGGCTGTGCCAGAGGCTGCGACCTGTGCTCCGAGTTCAACGGGTGCCTGAGATGTTCCCCCAAGCTCTTCATCCTTCTGGAGAGGAATGATATCCGGCAAATTGGGATCTGCCTACCATCCTGTCCACTGGGATACTTTGGCCTTCGCAATACAGACATGAACAAGTGCATCAGTGAGTATCAGTGGTCTGTCCCCGCCGCAGGCAGGTGGTAGTGGTGGACAGATCGTCCACGCGAGCAGAGCGTGTCATGGGCAGAGCCCGCAGGGCTGGGCTACCGCACAGCGGCATGCTCAGCACCGCGCAGGTCGCTGCGGATGTGGCATCCTGCAGGGCTGTGGGAAGCCGATACCCGGGCTGCCAGACCGGCACCCTTTGTCTTTGGGAGGGAGCAGGAGGAGGAGGGAGAGCTCCTCAGTATAAGGTACCGCTTGTACAAGCACCTTCTCTTCTCTCCTCTGCCCATTCACTGTAACGAAGCAGCTCCCTGAATGAGATCTTCAGCCTGGGGCTGCCTCGTTCAGCCAGAGCACCAGAAAGAAGCTGGACGTGGAAAAATGTGATCACTTCCCTGGCAGTTTCATGCAAACCACCCTCATGGCCAGGTTTCCATCCAACTCGGTTCTTTATGGCCCACGCTGGAGCTGCAGCTGGAGCGGTTGATGCTGGGCTTTATTCTTTCCACTTTCCCACCCTGGCCAGCTGATGCTCGAGCTGAACACGAGCCCAAACCCTTTCCACCCTGTCTGACTTCCACCTGGCAGCGGCTGCTGCAGCACAGTGGCTCTGTCCTGTAGCAGGGAACAATGCAAAGAAAACTAACATCTATTTGAGTAGCACAACCAGGCCTGGCAGGGCATCCGGAGGCTCGCCCTGGCTGTTTGCAGACCCCTTGGAGCCAGCAGCAAACTCCGGTGAGCAGTCAGGGGCTTCCTGAACCTTTAGGACTCAGCTGCACTGCTGCCCACGCCTGCTCCCTGCCCACCCGTACCCTCCGCACGCTGCCCTGCCTGCACGGCTGCAGTCTCAGCCCTGGCACACACAAAAATCACAGCGTAAATCACAGCTCCCGTGTGCTGCACAGGCTAGCCAAGCCTGCCAGCAATTGTGTTCACATCAGACTACATGGTGGTTTGTGTTTTTGTTTCCCTCAGAATGCAAAATTGAGAACTGTGAGTCCTGTTTCAGCCGAAACTTTTGCACAAAATGTAAGGAAGGTTTGTATTTGCACAAAGGGAGATGTTATGTCACGTGCCCCGAAGGCTACTCTGCTGCCAATGGCACCATGGAGTGCAGCAGTCCTGGTAAGCAACGCTCAGGCACCTTCCACTGAGCTTTCTGTGCATCTATCGGGTCCAGTAGCATGCATTGCTACGGGTTGGTTTAGACGATAAAACAAACCCATCAGAGATGGCGTCGTACTGGTGTCTAGTGGGTGACGGCACAGGCATCCCTGCGCCCAGCCCTTCGGAGGGCACAGCCCGCTGGGCACCAGCCTAGGCGGGGAGTAGCACCGCGGTGTTACTGCAAACTGCGTGTGGAGCGTGTGCGGCTCGGAGCTCGCTGTATGGAAGGAAAGGGGGTGCTGTGAAAGCCTAGGAAGCTGCCTGGGAAACACACACACTCCTGCAGCCTCGGGTGGGGAGAGGTGCGACGGGGTGGGAGGGCTCTGGGAAGTACCAGGGTGGCAGTGGAGAGACGAGAGTTACCTCTGGCCTCTCTTGTGATCTGGCAGCACAATGTGAAATGAGTGAGTGGGGGCCCTGGGGGCCCTGCTCCAAGAAGAGGAAGCTGTGTGGCTTCAAGAAGGGTAATGAGGATCGAACGCGGCGGATCCTGCAGGCTCCCTCCGGAGACGTGTCCCTGTGCCCCGCCACCACGGAGGTGCGGAGATGCACCGTGCAGAAGAGCCAGTGCCCCGAAGGTGAGCAAGCACAGAGCGTTTCACCACCTCTCCCCAGCACCCCTGCACGTGTCGGTATTTAGCCTAATGGTGCAGCACCATAAATGTGCTGCGCATCTCACCACCCCTCTACGGTACAGGCACTGAAAGCGTCAAAGTCGCTTTGCGTTAGGGCGCAGACAAAGCTCGCTCAGGGACCCCAGTGTGATAGAGCAGCTGGGCAGACCCGTGGTGGAGCTGGCACAGATCCCCAGCACAGCTTGCCGCCTGTCCTGCAGGCTTCAGGTATTTTAGCTTCTTTGGGCGAAGAGCTGAGCAAGCTCTGTGTGCTGCAGCAATGGGAGTTGCCATCTCCTTCATGGGAATGCTTAGGTCTGTGCTTTTCCCAGGAATTGCTGTGTCCACAGGATGAATGGTGGCTTGGTCATCCCCTTACGGGATGGACAAGATTGCGGCTGGGTTGACTGCTTGGAGGGGAACCGGTTCTGAGCAGTGAGTAACAGCACAGGACCAGCGAGCAGGGAGGGGGGCGAGCCCCGCCTGGCTGCAACTGGTGCAGGCAGCAACACACGTTAACCAAGGGGCTCGGGCTGCAGCCGCAGGGAAACACAAGCGTCAAATGTCCTGCCAGAGACTGGAAATTGCAAAGCTAAATCCAGGTTTGATCCGCCTTCCCTGTTTGTATTCAGGAACAGCTCACAGTACCAAGAGCAGGCTGGCAGGCGGGCACCCCTGAGGCTGGCAGGGGCTCAGCCGCCCATCGAGCCAAGCCAGGAGCCTGCAGGACCCTGCCGGGTGCGCTCTTCCTGCCAGGAACCTCACTCCTGCCCTTTGCTTTACTGCAGGGAAAAGGAAGAAAAAAGAAGAGCAAGGAAAGCAAGATAATACGAATGGGAACAGAAATCGGAAAGACACCAAAGATGCTAAGTCTGGCACCAAGAAGAGGAAGAGCAAACAGAGAGGGGCCGTGGTCCCTGCCACATCCACCAGCCCTCCCCAGTAGCTGCCCCTTTACATCACCTGATGGCAAGACTTCATTGCTGCTATGTATATGAAAGCTTTATTGAACCAGAGCACTGCTACACAACATTACACATGTTCAGAAAGACAGACATATACTCCTAGGCTAGACCCGACAGAAGCCACATACACGATACTTAAGGAGGCTGCACCCCCAGGACCGCGGACGGCATCCCTCCGGGGCGTGGAGCACGAGTGCTCGCGGAGGGACGCGGCAGTGGGACGCTGCGGGGACGAGAGGTGAGGCTGAACCAGAGCGAAGGACAAGGGCACGGGACCTCCCAGCACAGTGCCTCCACACTGAGTCAGCCGCGTGGCCCCAGCGCAGCACGGCAGCAGCCGGACGGACACGGCTGGAACTGAATTTCTGCTCTTCCAGACCAGGGAACTGGACTCACGCAAAGGCAGTGGCCTCTTTCTCTTCCCCCTACCCTTTATTTTGTGTTTTAAGCTGTATGACTTTATCATTGAGAATAATACATGTTAAACGTTTGTGGTAAGAGGTCAGTGGTATCTGCCCTGAATCTGCTTCAAAGAGTTATTTCAAATTAAAAAAAAAAAAAAAAAGATGACAACCAGCTTCCTGAGTGTGTGGTTCATGCCTTGGCCCCTATGGAGGCTGGTGTCCCACAGGACAGAGACTTGTGGAAGGGAAACTGACAAAAGCTTTAAGAAAATCCCTGAAAATGCTGTCAGCTGCACTGCAGCCTGAGCTCAGCCCCGCTGCCCATGCAGGACCCACACTGCTCCCCACTGCCCCCCGAGGAAGTTCCCAGTAAAGGACCCAGTTTGCATGCAGCTTGAGAAAATGAGGGGTTACAACAAACCGCAGGTTGCCGAAACATTGTGACTTTGCTCGTACAGTCACAGCCACCAGACACCACTCCTGGGCTAGGGACGGGCTTGTCCGTTTGTCCCAACACTACCCACAGTAGGAGGGAACGGAGGCGGGAGGGAAGGCACAGTTCAGGCTCCACAGAAGAAAACCAAATGCTTTAGTTTGATAGAAACCGCTGGTTTCCATGTCATAAATGGGAATGTCCTGGATTCAGCACAAATGCTTCAGCTCTGCAAGAATTGACACCTTGGCAGAGGAACCAGGAGGACGGTGCTGGATGGAGACCCGGTGAGGCTGGAGGGGGTGCACGCTTCCCACTGCCCTTCCCTCAAGGAGAGCCTTGCCCTTGACAGTGTCATGATGTGGCACATTGCTCAGTTTCCCTTACATTTGAAAACATGCTTCCTCAGTATAAATATGTGCAGACATTTAATTCCTGTAGAGTTCAGCAAAGCCCCTCTGGTCCCAAGGGACGGAGCCAGGGAGGTGCCACGGTCCCCAGTGATGTGCCGTGATGTGCCACCAAAGCTGCTGGCTCCCCCGGTAAGGCAAGAGGCACGGAAAAACTCACCTCAAAGCTAAACCTGGCAAATCCAAGTACTGCTGCCCTTGCTTTGGTACCACTGCCCCTGCCTCGCTGTTTTGGCAGCGGTTGCCTGCGGCGGAAAGTCCCCAGCACGCGGCTCTGGGTGCTGATGCCCTTCCATGAAGGGTCGCGGGCAGCGCAGCTCTGGCGGGGTCAGCTAACGCTCTCCTTGCGCCGTCCGCGTTGTGGCTGCTTTGGCTTTGTTCAGAACGTGGGAGCTGCATAGTTGTTCCAGCTCCAGGGCTGTACCAAGCTCTCCGTGACTGCTCTGCTGGCAGCAAAACCTTTCAGCCCATCATCCACTTTGTGTTTAAGTAAACAAGAAGCCGTTATATCTTTTAAAGGGGATTCCATTTCAGCACAATGATAAACGACCAGCATACCAACCAGAGAGAGAAAGAGGTTCTTAAAGTCATCCTTTGAGTTGTTTATGGATCGTGTTCAGACGATTCCAAAGGCCTCCCAGTTGAAAGATCAGATCTCACTTTACTTTCTAGCCTCAGCTAGCCTGTGAGATAAGTATTTTGTTTGTGACATGGCACTGCATGTAAGCAGAATCGTTTTTCCCTTCCGCTATTTAGCAGCAATAATCAATAACCCTTTCATGAACCTCAGCTTGCTAATTCATAAACTACTCTTTCTTCCCTCCTGCTTCAGTATCTCAATCCAGTTCTCAGCAAGGATTAAAGAGAAGAGAGAGTGCATTAGTAAGGTTTTAGACACTCAAGCTCTGTTAAATGACTGGATTCCCTACAGTAACTCATGGCAATATTAGCACAAATATTTCAAAACTAAACTGCGTACAATAAATCAGCACAACATATCTTATAGAATTTTCTAGAGTTTTTTAGGAAAAGTGAAGAACTTCTTTCTGTTGCACCCTTTTCTCTTCTTTCATCCTTTTTCATAGCAAAATGGGAAGAAAAAGAAAGGCAAAGGAAAGTTTAAAATGTATATTAAGAACATCCGGGATTTTTCAGTATGGATGATTGAAAATGAAATTGTTTTAGAAAAATGAGAAGGAAAATATATTTTAAAAAAAAATTCTTTTTTTAATCAGCTCAAGGATAGTGCTTATTACCCCTCTCAGACAGCTGGTTCATTTCAGAATTTAGAAACTTTGCCTTTGACTAATATGATTTGCACACTGAGCTCAACAGTCCATGCTGGAGATTTCCTTAGATAGGTTGATGTCATCCCAACTCATGCACAGGAATGCTCTCTTTCAGCCCACCAAACAAGATCTGTTGTGGTGTTCTCTCTGTGGCATCACTGTAAAACATGCTTCTTTAAACAAATAAATAAATAAATGGGTTTGCTGAACAAGCTTTGTTTGTTTATTCGCCAAAAATGGAGTCAAATCCCAACTGACCAAAAATATCTAGAAAGTAAGGAAGTCTCTCCTGAAGTAATTTGTCCACCCATTACCATCCAGAAGCCTAATGTACCTATATGGATCATGGCACGGAAATGTTACTGCTCTGGATTCTGCACGTGTTCATGTTCTGTACTTTGACCACCCATTTGTTGAACTGGAGAAATAGTTGCTAGATGTACAGACAGACAGACAGAAACTTTGTCAGAAACTCCTTTGCATAGAAAAGATCTTTGTTTATACTCCTGAACCAAGTGATGTTTATTTGCTGGACAGACTTCTACTCAAAATTTGCAGGACAGTTTCAAGGTAGCTTACTTAGCTTTTGGGTAATTCTTCACAGGTAATGGGGAACAAAGGGCAAGGAATAATGCATTAACAGCTTACTGTTTGGAACTGTTTAACTTCTATCTCAGTTGCCGAGATTTAGGAGCTGAGGCAGACAAATGTCACCAAACAGACTGGTTATATTATGGTCTTATCCTCTCCATGCAGTATAAATCTGTATTTTTCATCAGCTACAGTCAAGTCAAATGTTTGCACACACACTCCTCAGACAATAATTTACCAGCTGTCTATCCCCACGGAGGCAATGTACAGACTTTTCAGTTCATGTTTATGTTACAATGATTTCTCACTCAGAAGAAATCTTAGCTTTGATTAAAGAAAGTATAGTAGAATAGTGAATACTAACACTATTATTTGGATTACATTGGCTAAGACCATTAGAAGAGATATTTTATATATACTTACTTACAGATTTTATTAGGTCAATATATTGTCTTCATAGGATAAGATGTTAGGCATAACACTTTAAAAAAAAAAAACAACTATTAAAATTACAGAAATATCAGCTCTATATAACCAGTCACCATAAATAAATCACACTGATGGCATTTATATACATAATTATATATTATACCCAACTGAATGCCAAGCCATAGCGTAGCTGGAGCTGCTTGCCAGAATCTCCATAATTTTTGAAGAGCAGATGGATCTTTCTTAGTGAAAAAAAGAGGCAACCAGGTAGATATATAGCTATTTACAGCACAAGCAAAGATTTCCGGTTAAAACCTCATTTGCCATCACCTCTGATGTGGCCTGCAAAAGGCCATGTGAAATTTAGGGACACCTAAGGCTAAAATGTATGATGCAGCATGTGCAGCTTTCCAGAAAAGAAGCCACTTTTCCCGATCATTAAAATCAAATATCAGAAGTAAAATATTTATATGTAAATGCTTTAAGTTCCAGATTGCTAGTAAACAATTCCTGTGAGAGACATCTGCAGCACTGGCCTAAGTTCAGAGAGTAATGTAGACAGCTCTGTAAGTCTGCGAGAACTGCACAGGATTAAGCATGACTTTTGCTCTGCGGGCTTGATTCTGGGGAGCACAGAGCAGTCTAGGCTCTCAAAGTCCTTTTTTACCTTTTTGCCTTCTTTGCTTGACTTCAGTGTTCTCCTCCCTCCTCCCTCTGGCTTTCCCCTATTGCTTGTAGTTGCAGGAACTCTTAAGTCCAAGGCAACGATATCTGGGGTCGCTCTTGTTTTTCTCGGTTAAGGAGACATCAAACCTGGAGCCTTTTGCCAAGGAGCCCTGCCTTCCACTCCTACAAGTTATATCCTTGAAAACTAACCCCTGAGAAGCTGAGTTGGGAAAACGACTGTGGTGATAAATAATCTACGGTATCTTCTGGCAGTGCTCTGGACAATTTTGAAGGCTAGCTATGAAACACACTTCTGTCCTTGTACTCCGCAGGGAATCACTGCAACAAGGAGAGTAAGATGGCTGATGTTGCCTTTATCCAATTAAATAAAGCAAAGTAGCTCAATACCACACTGAAAAAGTGCTCTGAGTACAAGTCCAGTCTTGTTCTTAAGTCTTGGAAATCTATTTTTCCTTCATTTAATTGGCAAAATCTGTAGATCATACAAGGAAGACAGTCCCTGCCAAAAATCAAACATCACTAGTTTTTAATAATACAATGGGAATAACCCCTTAGAACATATGCAATTATGGCAGTGAGTCATTCTGATGGCATCACACAACCACATTCACTGGGATTTTGACAAGGAAGAGGCCACAGAAAATTCCAAATGATTTCAACTCAACAATGGTCAGGCTAGGCTTGTCAATGAAACTAAGGCCGTTTGGCAGATCTGCCGGGCCTGGCATACATCACCGAGCCCCCTGTCCTGCCCAGTAGGCAGTGTGGACAACATCCCACTGTACACAATTTGAACAAAAAAAAAAAAAAAAAAAAAACAACCCCTAAGTTAAAAACTGAAATGAGTATGCATCAATGGCAAATGAATCATGCAGCAACATAAAATTAGTTCTGTAGACTTAACTAATCTGACTCGTACGTTAGCAGATAAGCAAATCCAACAACCACAGCTACAGAGATGCTGCAAGTTAAATACTAAGTTAGCCTCAGTAATGTAAGTTTGGTCAGGAAAAAACTTGAGAGAGGTGAGCACAGCTGAAAAAATGAATTTATTCCAATTTGAATACAATTCCCATATGTTATCAGTATAATCTTTCCTTATGACAAAAAAATACAGGGCTGTAGCCCACTCTGATTTGGATGACAGGGCTCACCATAAGCAAGGCTGGGGAAAAAGTGGTGCTGAGACTTCTGCGTCAGAGATTTCAAAGTGGAAATTCAATAATTAACTCAGATGCATTACCAATAAAAGTAGCCATGACATAACCTAATGTCTAATGCTATTTCTATTCTTACAAAGAAAGAGACAGCGATTTTCTGGATGCATTCCAAGATATTTTGCTAACAATAAAAAGAGTGTTTTCCTAAGAAGAAGGAAGAAAGAGTGAGGGAGAACAAGGCAAGTATTACTCAACTATTTAGTCTAAAAATGTGAAAATCAAAAGGATCTTCTGACAGATTAATATCAACTCTAATAGAAAACACATTTGTCCTGAGAAAACTCTTCTACATAAGTCTCAAGTCTGATAGCTTAAAAAATTATCTACAATTTGGAATTAATTTTTTATGCCCACATCACCGTGTATTTTTTAAATGCCCAAGGCACAGATAATTCTATTAAGAGGGAAAAAAAAAAAAACCACAGAAATCCTAGGCTTAAACAAAACAGATTAAAAATTCAAGACTGCCATCTTACAAAACATCTCACAAGTCTTGACTAATTAGGACCACTCTGTACAGCAGGGACTATGCACTACCTAAAAGCAAAATGATGAAAACCATTAAAGGAACAAAATCTCAGAAGCTCTGTTACTGTTCTGGATTTCGAAGAGCATTAGCAGAACTGAAAGGAAATTGAGCTAGCCATGAATACTCTGCCGCTAATAAGTATTTAGAAATGATGGGCCAGAACTTCATTTTGGCGAATGACTCCCCAGCGTGCTGAGCAGCCTGGTCCCAGCCCAATCTCTGGTATAAATTAACACGGCTTCAGAGGGGTTTTGTTAATTCCTCCTAGGTGAGGATCTTTCCAAGTTCTAGTAAAATCTGGCACTAACATGAACGTAGGTTTAGTCTTCAGACCTATAATTTGCTTAAATTTGATTTAAGTTATTGCGCTGTCCATGCAATCCTTTACGTGCATATAAAAAAGAGATTGTTGTTATTTCTAATTTTAAAAAGTCAGTGCCAGTAACCCAGGAAAAACAACCCCGTGTGCCTATAAACACCCCACCAGCACCACCCTGCTGCATGCAAGTACGCTCTGAAGCGCCAGCGCTCCCACCAGCATCCCAACACCAACAAACCAGTTTGCTGACCACATGCATTCATCTGCAAATGGAAAGAAGTACTAATGCCAAGCTCCCAAATGATTCTGATTATGTTTCTGCGAACAAACAACATTTCAAAAACAATGAGGGCTCCTGTGCCAGCGCCCTCGTTATTACAGCGCTTTGAAACGCCTGCAGTCCCCCTCGCTGCCCGGGGCGGACAGCCACGGCCAGGACAACGGAGAGACAACGGAGAGCTTATGCCCTTCTCCGGTACCGGAGGCCGGGCTCCCAGGCACCCACCGGGCGGCGGGCCCGGGCACAGGCCCCAGCGAGCCCGGCGCCCCCTGGTCTCGCCCGCGGGCGGGCAGCGGCCGG
>VXAL01008372.1:161768-178300 GCA_013399475.1 Chauna torquata | reverse complement strand
CCGGCAGCGCCATGGTGAAGCCACGCTACAAGGGCCGCAGCACCATCAACCCGTCCCGCGCCAGCACCAACCCCGGTATGTGCGGGGCCGCGGGCCGGGCCGGGCCGGGCCTGACCGGGTCGGGCCGGGCCTGACCGGGTCGAGCCGGGCCGGTCGGGTCGGGCCGGGCCTAACGTTGCCTTGTCTCCGCAGATCGCGTAGCTGGCGCGGGCGGAAACAACATGCGGGACCGAGCCACCATCCGGCGCCTCAACATGTACCGGCAGAAGGAGCGGAGGTGAGCGCGGCTTGGCCCTCGGGGCCTGGCCTGGCCGCACTGCCGCCGCTCTTACCGGTGCTGCGGCAGCTGGTGTGTGGCGCTGACGGGCCGGGCCCTGCGGGACAAAGCAGGGCCCCGCCGGTACAGGGAGCGCGTCTGTCCGTGCACACCAGTAGCGTGGGCTCTGGTGTCGGCACGCTTGCCCTGTGATGCAGCCGGGAGCCGCGCAGAGGACAGCTGTTCGTACTTCTTCTGATGACAAAATGCCCGCTTATCAGAGCGGAGCCACTCCTTTGTGTTTTGTGTGATGTCGTGAGCTAGGAAGCTTCATCTGGAGCTCTAGCCAGGCCAGCGATGTGTATCAGGGAATGCAGCTCAGCTGGAAAACATATGATACAGAACAGCTGATGTGATCTCATTGGAATATCATGAACCCAAAAATGCCCAGACTTCCTTCATGTCCAACTATAACGTCACTCAAAAGCTCACCTCAGAATGTCTGAAGAGCCTGATGTCCATATGGCTCTTTTACTGAGAGACCCCTTTGGTGTACGTGAGAACTCGTGGCTGCGACACAGTTCCCGCCTTATAAACATGCACCTCTGCCATGATGTGGATGCCGTGAGGGTTTCTGAGGGTTCTGGTTCAGATTAGCAGTTTTGTTTTGTTTTGCCAGATTTCACTTTGTTTTGACAAAAGACTGGGGAATATGTATTTTAAAAAATTACTAAATTTAAGCCAGGTCTCAATGTGGAGGTTTATCTTATGATAACTGTTCAGTGCAAGCTGATGGGTACAGCTGATTAAAAAGTTCCATGTGAGCACATGAGAGAAGAAGGTGGTGTTTATTAGGAAATTGTACTGTAATTTTGCACCCCAGTATGGCATTCATATGCAGCTTTCATGAAAAGTTTAGTCAAGCTGGAGTGAGAATTAGGAGTTTTGAGATGTTTCATAGGGAAATTGGAATAATGTTTTGCTTTGTATATCACATGCTAACTTTTAGCCTTTGTCTTGCAGTGCTTAACGTGTCCCCAGTCAGATCTTATAAATATGCATGGTTACTTGTACTCTTCTGAAAAAGTGCAGAGTTCAGTGCACAAAAACTCTTTAGTGAGGTGTTTTTCAGAGACATTGCTCTGTGGTTTGACACAGCAAGCAGAAAAATATCAGGCTAGGACCATTTGCAGCCTTTGAACTGCAGTGACAGGGGTACCTTCCAGTCTGATGTCAAGTCTACAAAGAGTCATTTGTAACCGTCTGTGTGGGGAGGCAGACTCCCCGGGCAGCATATGCCAGCAGGTATGATAGCTCTTCTAACTGACAGTGCTGCTCTGCCAAACCTACTACTTTTGTGCGAGCACAGGCTTGGGTTGTCACTGAGGGGATGAAAGCTGTTTTTTTACCCTTGGAAAGTGCCATTTCTGCCATCTCAACGTGGACAGTGGTCGAAGTGGTGGACTAGAGCACCAGTTGCTGAGGAGATATGGCACATTTGATAGGAATAGCTCTGGCATTGTGACCACATGTCAGCGTAAGAGCATATGACTGGCTGACTTCTTCTGTTCCAGTGTGTAAGTTAATCGGCCTTTGCAGGCAGTACTGTCACTGGTAGCAGTCCCAGGGGTACCAGTTCTAAATGAAAGGTCTTTCTGGATTTTATGGATGCACTTCTACTCTAGTGAACAAAAGTGCTAGAGGGGTAGGTGACTTCATTGTATATTTACATGTGTTCTCATTTTTTACTTAGAAACAAACGTGGCAAAGTGATTAAACCTCTGCAGTATCAGTCAACAGTGGCACCAGGCACAGTTGCAAGAGTGGAACCAAATATTAAATGGTTTGGTGAGTTTTTTCTACTTTCCACTCAACAGGCTTAGAAATTGTTGAACTTTGTGTTTTTAGAGTGTGATTATTTCAGAATTATGGTCTCAGCACTGTGTGGGATGGATACTGGAAATGAAGGTGAAAGACCCCTGCCACAGGCAAGGGTATTGGCTCACACTTCGCATGTACCTGTACTTTGGCTGTTTGCTTTCCATGCGCTGCTGTAAAGTGTGGTTATTTTGTCTCCTTTGGTTATTTTGGGGGATTTGTCTGTGTGTGTGTATGTGGTAGCCTGTGTATGTTAAGTGTCCTAGGGATGCTTTTAAAAGTTTCTTTAAGTGATGGAAAAGAAAGGGATTGGTTTATATATGCCAATTTTGGGTTTGTCTCAAGTAAAATCTTCTGTTTCTTGTCAGTAGTGGTTTTGATTCCAGATGGAGTATTAATATTTTTTTAGTGTACCCTGTGTCTCTGAAGCAGTTAACATGGGGAATGGTGTAGGTGCAATATTTATTTTTACATGCAGGAAATACTCGTGTGATCAAGCAATCATCCTTACAGAAATTTCAAGAAGAAATGGAAACCGTCATGAAAGATCCGTACAGAGTGGTCATGAAGCAAAGCAAGTTACCGATGTCTCTTTTCCATGACCGAATTAAACCTCACGTAGGTATCGTTCATCTGCGTTGGGTGAAGTCTGGGTTATGTGCACAGAGGTGTCATGAATATTATTTATGAGTGGGAGACTTGATGCGTTCATAGAAGCATTGGAGGGGGAATTAGGGCAGATGACTTGGGGAGGGATATTTTTGAGAACGTATCACTGTGGACATCGAATGTGAAGGCAAAGAAACAGTGTATTACTTCCCTATAGTTTGTAAGATCTCTATTATTTATTAGAAATTCCCATTTTCTGGTAGGAAATCTACCTTAAAACATCCTAGGTTAGAGTACCGCTTTTAGAATGATTGTATCAGCTTGCTACCTTATCTTCTAATGCTTCTAATAACTCATGTGACAGATGGACCTTCTTCTGAGGATGCCTTGTGCTGCTAGCACTCTCTTGTGCAATGAATCTGAACTCAAATATATGCTTTTTATCTTGAATCAGAAATTTTTGTGCGTGCAGCCTTTGTTTCAAGTAGAATCAAGTTTCAAGTACATAGTTTTAGTTATTACCAGGCTTTTTTCATGTCTGAAATATTATTTTGGATTATTGTTAGGTATTTTTTTCATATGGAAATTTGCCAGGTTTATGTCATAAAAATGTTTCCTAAATAAAGGAAAAAGTTACCGTAAACTAAAATGTGCATTATAAAAACAAATGACTTCTTTCAGCTGTTAACTGTATGCCGTTCCAATAAAAGTTGGCATTCATTACAGGCTTTAAAATCTATGATTTTGACTGTAATTATCCATGACAAAAATCTGTGAATTTGGCGAGATTTGTGCACTTGTTAGAAAAATAAGAAATGATCAAAGATAGCAGCTAAATTTTCATCGTTGTAGCCTTAATTACTTTTGACATCATTTATGCAGAAAGAACCGAAGCATAGTTCTTTGGCAAGTGCAGTGTGTTTTGTTGCTTATTAAATATCCAATCTTATGTTTCTCAAAGATTAAGCTGCAAAACTCAAACATTGTTAGGAAAGTGCCTATAACTCTTGTCACAGGTTGCAGAGTTGCATTGAACTAAGGTCTTGTACGCTGCATGTCATGAGAGATGGAAAAAACAGATTGTGTTTTTTTGTTTGGTTGGTTGGTTTTGTTTTTGTTTTTGTTTTTTTTAACTTGTTTTTTTTTACCAACTCATCTTTCCTTAGACCTCCAGAGTTCACATTCTTGACACAGAAACATTTGAAACAACATTTGGCCCTAAATCACAGAGGAAAAGGCCAAATCTCTCTGCTAGTGATGTGCAGTCTTTGCTGGAGAATGCTGAAGCCTCATCAGGATCTTATGATCAGGGCAAGGACCGAGACCTGGTCACAGAAGACACTGGTGTAAGGTAAATAGAAAGGAGAAATTATTTTGTTTACATTTCTTAAAAGTCAGCTTTATTTTAAAAAAAAAAAAAAAGTGCATCTAGTACCTCCATCAATGCTCTTACTGTCTGATGAGTAAGCAAAGTGAAATTAGCTGAATTTGGCTGGGATTTTTTTAGTCCTGTTTTGTGCCAGTATATTTAACTGAACTGTTGCTTCCATGAAACCCATCTGTCTTCATTCATAATTCATTTCCTGTTGCACATCTGAAAATCTGCAAACTGAGATGTTGGGTTAAATAGGGGACTGGGCCTCATCTCCTTTTTTGTCAGTAAATGGCTTTAGAGAAGACAGCAATGTAACCCTGTTATTGTGGTTGCTGCTGTCTCTGGTAATCCACTTCTAGGGATGAAGCACAAGAGGAAATATATAAGAAAGGACAGTCCAAAAGAATCTGGGGTGAACTCTACAAGGTAAGCAACATTTATAATTTGCAGCGGTTGTTTATCTATCTTTCAGCCTTTTCAAAGTCCAGTGCTGCAGCACAGCATTGGAAATCTTGCAGAGTAATCAGAGAAGCTCTGAAAATCCTTCATTTATAGATCTTGCCATGTTAGGGAAGCTTTAATACAACTGAATTTGCTGTATAGTTTCTTAGAAACATTAAGACAGTGTCTTTGTTCATGCAGAGATATCCTGAATGTGTAGTTTGCTTGCTTGTTTTCCTGTCAGCCGATCTGAACTGAGTGACTTGAAACCATACACCCTTTTCTGACATTGCTCTGGTACTGATCCAGTACATCAAATGGAACAGAAAAAACAGCTGTAGAAGAGAGTAGAGATTCATTTTCAAATCTCTGCTTGTCCGAGCTTGATTCTTGAGCTCTTGTCCCACTGGGACAAACATCCTTAAAATACGTGATCTAAATATGGACTGGCAGAGTGAAGGTATAAGCTTCTCCTGTGTTCCTGGGACTTTACCACAAATAAACCAGTCAGATGCCGTTAGGTTTCTTTAGACTGAAAACATCTGGCATGTTGTTAGGGTCTTTGGAGTGCTCAGACCCTCACTTGCCCGTGAGTCACCTTGACTGGTAGAGGAATGGAGATTGAGAATGAATTAAGGTTGTAAGAGCAGTTTACGTGCGCTCAATGACTGTTAGATGTGAAATTGCTTGACTTGTTCTGAATTTCTGAATGTAACTTAAAATTTTCTCATGTAGATCTAAAAGTGGTGGGAGTGATAGAGCAAAACAGATTTCAGTAACGTGCTGCCAAAAATGCAGGAAATAGCTGTGAAACAAATTCACTTGGCTTGATGCAAGTCATAAAATGACAGCTCCCTGCTGTAGATGCTTAGTGGACTAACAGCAGGTTCCTACTTCGTTGTGTGTTTCATATTGATCCAGAAAACACTCTTTATGTCCTTATCCTTTATGAAATGGTGAAATTAAATTGCTGCAGAATGGATGGAGAACATTGTTTTTGTCTGCTAAAACAATTAACTTTCCTGTTTGGGTGCAGTGTTTGCTTTCCTAAGTGCTGCAAACGTCTTCCTGGTGCGTAAGAAGCTATAGTGCGTAAAAGCTACTCTGCTGTCCAGCCTGAATTTGGAGGGTAGTAGGGAAAGAGAGAGTGGAGGGTCAATGGGTATTAGTCTGAGCTTCTGTTATGGGGAAGTGACAGTTGTTCAGGAAGGATACGAGGTTTTTAGATTAATGATGCAGATCAGAAGACTACTAATTTTCATTTTGGAGGTGAATGTCTAACACTTTCCTTCTGTGTGATTTTTTTTTTTCTTTTCCAGGTGATAGACTCATCAGATGTTGTTGTTCAAGTTCTTGATGCCAGAGATCCCATGGGTACTCGCTCCCCTCATGTGGAATCTTATCTGAAAAAAGAGAAACACTGGAAGCATCTCATTTTTGTTCTGAACAAATGTGATCTTGTTCCTACCTGGGCTACTGTAAGCACAGTTCTGCGTGTTGTGCCTTGGACCTTCTTTGTTCCTTTTGTAGCCTCAACTCTAATTCTGTTGCCAGTCCTCAGGCTGGTCTCAAAGGGCATAATGTAACTGGGTCAATGGGAACTCTCTGCTTGCCTGCTATAAAAGTAACAATTAGCATTTAAATCTGTCCAAGTTTGGCTCAGTTGAGCAACAGTCACCAGCCACAAATTCTCTACTTCCTCTGTCTGGATTTAACAGTTCAGCTGATGTCTCCAGAGTATGCTAAATGTTAGTCCGCTTAAGATCTATATCCACTGCAGCTGGTTTGCTTTATATTGTTAAACTAATTAGTTTTAGCTAGCAGTGAAGGCGTTTTTGGGAAATTGCTTGTCTTTTTATAAAAACAATAGTCAGTGCTTTTAGCTATTGGGTTGGTGAAATGCTTCAAAGGTTTTTACATGGCAATTTTAATAGGCAGTTGCATTTGTGACCCAAGTGAAGATGCTGTGTTCTTCTCATAAGCAGATTGTTTCACCACCTCTGCAGCACTGCAGCACAGAATCCCTAACTGAGCAGTATTTTCCTCTTTAGAAGCGCTGGGTTGCTGTCCTTTCCCAGGAATATCCAACACTTGCTTTTCATGCCAGCCTCACAAACCCTTTCGGCAAAGGTGCCTTCATACAGCTTTTAAGGCAGTTTGGAAAGGTACAGAACAATTCTGGGGCTTTGTATTGTTTTGGGGTTTGGGAGTTTTTTGGTTTTTGGGAGGGGGCATGTTTAGTGTGGGATCTTTTGTTTTGTTGGTGTTTGGGGTTCAGTACACTTTCTTGTTGCCATTCTGTCAGTGGACAGCGAGATTTATTGTGTGGTAAGCAAATGGAAAATATTCCTTCAAATGTGTTCAAAGTGCACATCAAACTGACGAGATCAGAAAGAGTTGGTTTGACCATCAGTCTTTGGCCTAAGTTTCTTGTAAACTGAGTATTACATTGACACTCGTAGGTCTGGTTTGAATGTGTAGAAGAGGAGGAACATATTTCAGGCCTGTTAATGTCCTGCATTTGTGCATATTCTGTTAAGGTGTTCTCTTTTTAAGTGTCTTCATTTCCCAAGAAAGACGTTTTCTCTTGTCTTGAGATTAGTTGCTGTCTCTAGGCCACATCTATATGCTGTCCCCAGCTGCTGTTTGTATTTGCTTTGTTTTTCAACCTAAAGGTTTCTAATTTAAGGCATTACAAGCAATTTTAAAGCAGCAAGGAATGCAGAGGGTTCACATCTTCATTTTGAAGTAGGTAATGTTTTCTTCAATGCTTGGATTTCTTGGATAGCAAGTTGGTTGTACCCTCGTACGTTTCTCCTGATGGAAAAGAGCTGATCTTCTTGGTTTTTTAATCTGGTAGACTTTGGAGCCCCCTTTGCTTTCCAATACAATGAGGATGGAAGCTGCTAAAACTGTAATAGTAATTCTGTCATTCTGTATGAGGTATTAAAAGATGTTGTTTCTTAACAGTTACACTCTGACAAGAAACAGATCAGTGTGGGTTTCATTGGTTATCCGAACGTTGGCAAAAGCTCAGTGATCAATACGTTACGGTCTAAGAAGGTCTGCAATGTGGCTCCTATTGCAGGTGAAACTAAGGTAGGAAGAGATCCCTACATTAAAGATAAAAAATAATAATGATAATTATGTCAGTGCATTGCCAGAGGCAGAATTTATGTAAAATTAGCTCAGTGACATTTTCAAGTCTAGCACTGGAACTGTACAGGCTATGTGACCCTGAGTCTAGGGAGTGGCTGATGAACAGGCATTGTTCTGGAGCACTGCTACTGGAAGCATTTCTGAGTTTGTCTGCCACTCTATCCGTACTGTAGTGCTGTGATCTGAATGCTCAGCTGCCCTGACTCAGTGTCTGTGCTCTCCTGAAGGAAATGATTGGGTATGTTTGTGCTCTCAGGCTCTCAGCGCTGGTTTTCTAACTGTTCTTCAAGAATATGACAGTAAAGAAGGAGACGAAGTTACAGAAATCTTTGCTATCCTGTTCCTTTTACTTACGAACATCAGTAAAGCTTAAGATCAGGGAAGAGGAAGACTCCTAAATATCAGAGTTTGTCATGAATGTAGTTTCCTCACTTTGGTGCTGTGAGTTAGTAGTTTGATGCAAAACCTTAGGGACAGCATTGGCTGATACAGGAGGAGCAAGGTGCAAAATGTGTCGGCTAGCTAACAAGAATGCCAAATTATATTCTGTGTGTTAATACCAAGTTTCTAAGATGACTCCTGTATATTAGAACTGTGCATTTAAAAGCAGAACAAAGGGCTGTGCATGGAAGGAGGTAACACAGGGAACTACGGATCTGTTTCAGGTGTGGCAATACATTACCTTGATGAGGCGGATTTTTCTCATTGACTGCCCAGGTGTAGTTTATCCATCTGGAGACACAGAAACAGACATTGTGCTGAAGGGAGTGGTATGTATCTGCACTAAATACTGGAAAAATTCTTGCTGTTGTCAGTGTAATGAGTTCAAATAAGTAAATGCACACTTTCCAAAGGGTTGATACTCTCATTTTCAGGTTCAAGTTGAAAAGATTAAAAGCCCTGAAGATCATATTAGTGCGGTGCTGGAGAGAGCCAAACCAGAGTACATCAGAAAGACGTACAAAATTGGTTTCTGGAAAGATACAGAAGACTTCCTTGAGAAGCTTGCTTCTAGGACTGGAAAACTGCTAAAGGTATGACAACTTCCTGCGTTTGCAGGTTGGAACAGTGTGTGGGTCTATTTCTGCACTGAACATGGGAAATACGAATGTTTCAGTTGCAAGGAGGTAATATAAAGGTGGTATGCCCTGCAGACATGGACAGAAACTATTACTGGATTCTTTCAGGGTGGTGAGCCTGATGTGCAGACTGTCAGCAAGATGGTTCTCAATGACTGGCAGAGGGGCAGAATTCCGTTCTTTGTGAAGCCACCGAATGCAGAAACAGAACCCCAGGTGAGGATGTGATGCTTATGCCTCTTCTTGCATATGATTCAGTTTTCCTAGTGATATTCACTGGTGATTTTCCTGGAGTGCCGTGCAACTTGGGCAGTGCATGTCTTGGGCTCTGCCTGAGTCTGGTGATTCAGGTGACACTCAATTAAAGTTGGTAAGTACATAGGGAGGACGAGGTAGCAATGCTCTTCCACAGAGATGTCTGAGCTGTTTTGCAATCGTCTGACTGAAATGACAGTAATTATCATGTCATTAGTCGTCTTAGGCTTCTTCCAAAGAGGTGTTTGGACAGACTTTGTGGGTAATGTATCCATTACACTCTTTCTTGTAGCCTCCTGCATTGGAAGGAGCGATGACCTCAAGCCAAGATAATAATGAGAAGGAAATCTCTGAGTCAGTAGCATCAAGTGTGGAGCCAGTAGAAGAGAAGAATAATACAGACACTGAAATTAAGCAACTCATGTCACACGTTCGGCAAAACTTTGGGAGGATTAATGTGGCACCTCAGTTCTCAGAAGAAGACCTGATTCCTGTAGATGTACCAGGCTTTGATGAAACAGACAGTGATTCTCCTGCAGAGGAGGAGCAGGAAGAAGAGGAAGAGGAAAATGAGCAACATCAAGACTTGGTAGAGGACAAATCACAGTTGGCTGTACAAGGTGCCAGGGAGAGCTCTAAGGCAGTTCTCAAGGCTTTGGAGGAGAAGATTGCAAAATGCAAAAAATTCCTGGATAAAGCTAAAGCCAAGAGATTCTCAGCAATAAGGTATCTGAATGTTCAGTGACTCATGTATTTTCACAGGGGGATAAAAGGGTTAATGTGTTTCTGCTGTAGTTTCACTCTGTTTATGACTTGTTGCTATGGCTTCTCTAGTTTAGCCATAAATATTTGAACTTTGGCTAAGCAGCAGTTGTTTTTGAAAGAATTTTCCAAGAAGTCCTGTTGGCCATCGTAACTAAAAATGTTCTTGCTTTTGGAAAGTTGCCTCTTAAGCTATGGTTTAGAAACCTGTGGGTATTCTGGGTAGCAATATTTCTTTCTTGGATCTCTCCTTGATGTTGAGCTCTTTCTTGAGCAATACCAAGGCTAATGTCCTACTTGGATATGCCAGTTGGGTCTCCATGCATGTACAAGAGTATCCTACCTCATACAGCAGGCCCAGTTTTAGCAAAGCTCATCCACCAGCTTTGTGAGGACACAGATGTCAAGGTTAAGTGTTAAATTTTGTCCCTTTGTGCAGTGCACAAGTCCAGTAACTCCAGAGGCAACATTACTGGAATCTCTACCATGCAAAGGCTGTGGCTTTGCTGATGTCAGACTACTGGGACCTATTGGAGATTGATCACTTCTTGGAGATGGCTACATTTTGTATTATGACATTCTTTTATTGCCTATTTTATCTTTTGTAGAATCCCTAAGCAGCTGAGTGAAAAAGTGTTTGCAAAATCCATGCAGAAATCTGAAGAACCCAAAGAAAATGAAGACAGAGGTAAAACTAGATTAGCAGATGTTCCTAATCTACATTTGGAAATCCACTAAGCAAGAGAAGAGAGGGAATTAAGGGGAGAGTTTTCATTAGTTCCTGACTGCAAGTTCTTCTTTCCCTAAAGCAAAATCTTTCCATGGCAAACCTAAGGGCTGCCTCATGACCTTGCTGTAGCCTTTCTGTAAAACTGTATAGTCCGTATAGTAATATATGTCCTCTACTAGTGAATGAAGGTAAAATGAAGAGAAATGTTGTACTCGGAGCAGAGTGGTGCTATGGGCAGATTTCAGTCTGAGCAATATCCGTTCCATGTGGTATAATATTACACAGAAGAGGGTGGAAGTGTTTTATGACATTGTAAAAGCACAGAGCTACTTCAGGCTATAGGTTTTACTGTGGTCGCTTTTGAGAGTCTGTGTCTTAAGTTTCCAAAGCAAGTTTGATTAAGGGCAAAATAACATGGGGGAACCTTATTCTGACAAGACTGTGACTGGACTTACATAGGGCTTTAGGTAAACCACTTATCAAGAGCAGTTTTCATAGTAATACTGAGTGACTTTCTGGTAAGGGACATGCGTGCTGTTTTGGTAAAGGCTATTAAAGCATGACCAAAGGATTGCTTTGCTGAAGTAGATGGGACAGTTACTCCAGTCTACAGTTCTGTGAACAGATGGGTGTTTTGGAAGATGCTCGAGTATGTGATCTCTGCTGTTCGCAGGCGGCACAGAGAAGAAAAGAAAAAGGAAAGCAGAAGAGGAAGATGATGATGACCGTTTGGATAAACAGCCCTGCAAGAAACTTACATCCAAAGAAGTAAGTATGATCTCTTGTAGTATAACAGATCAGTGGAGTAATAGAGCTGGCTTTTTTCTACATAGTTTGCCCAGTATCATTTAAGAGGTTTGAGACCTGGCACTAGTAGCAGGGAGAAGAAGAGCACAAGGCCTGTATGTGAGGTAGGGGGAATGTGAAGACAGGGTGACCTGCTGCTGACATGAGATGTGACAAGTGTGTTCCAGCTGAGCATGGACCTGTAAGAGGGACCAGCAGGTGACAATCACAGAAAGAGTGTTGAAAGGGAAAATCCTTTGTAGATAACTGTTCTGCTCTCAGTTTTAGCTTGCCTACTGATGCTGGTAAGAGAGCAGGGATCTAAATGCTGAGAGATGGGAGAATTTGGATCTAGATGGGCAAAAGTCAGTGGCTGTTCTATCCTGTCTTCAGAGAGAGCTGCTGCTGCTATTTCCTGTTCATGTTAGGCAGGTCCGAACAATTCTAGCGTAACTTAAATACTAAGTGAGATAGACTGTTTGCAGGACTTCAGAAGTGATCAAAGCAAATCAGGTACAGCAAGGGTTGTTTTGTTTTTGTTTTTTTGTTTCTGTTTTTTTGGAGCACTGCTGTGGACTGTTACGACGGTCAAAAGGGAATGGAAGACAATTCTATTCATGTGTGTTTGGTCACATTCTGTTAAAGCTCTCTACTGATGTGCATAGTCACATCAATGTTTTGTATGAAATTATTTATTTCACTTAAGGTATTGGAATGCAAAGTGAACACCATTTGAAAGAATGCAAACAAATTCAGGCTGTGAATACTGTGGACTTGCTAATATGTTTTGTGTGTTTTACAGAGGAGACGAGCTGAGAGGCAGCAGCGCTCCAAGAAAGTTGGAGTCCGGTATTATGAAACTCACAACGTGAAAAATAAGAATAAGAACAAGAAAAAAAGTGGCTTGGAGGCACAAAGATCAAAGTACAAAAAATATAAACATAAGCAATAACGGCTTATTCTATTAAATTTTACATAAAACAGCTCTAGTATGCAGTGGCTTTTTTTAATATAAAACTTGTAGTTCCCAGTAAAAGCCGAGTTTGATTTGTCTGTCTTGTTCCCAGGAGTAACATCTCGCTCTTTTTCTGCATCATCTGAAAGTTCTTTATGTAACTGGAGATCATGGTATTTCCACATCACCATCTAAGGCCAGTAAACATTGTATTTGCAAAACATATCCTGAAATGTTCTTCAGATTTTCTGGAAACTAGCTTTACAAAGTTGTTCAAATGACTACAGTGAGTTATTTTTCCTATGTCTGCTTGCTATTATATAACCAGATAGTTATACATGTACCTCAGTTGAAGTTTTCATTTGCTTTCACTGAGAAGTGATGCCTGGAATGGTATCGTCCCTCTTTGTTTCATTAGAAATAAGCACATAGAGAGCTTGGGTATTGCTCATCCTAGGTTACTAATACTGGTTCTAAAAAGAGATTTTGATGTACAATTAACACCAACTTGCACATACTCAGGGAAATACCCTCCAAACACCTTCTCTCCAGCAACTACCTAAACTTTGATTCTTAACAGTGAATGTGACATACAGTAATTGTAGACACTTCATATATTGTTTCTGAATTTTCTACAACATTTTTGGAGTAATAATATTACAGAGATGCTGGTATGTAAAAGCATTTATTAATTTATTGCTTTGAAGGTCATCTAGCATATTACCAACAGGCAAGTCCCAGACATGTTCACTATTCAAGGAGCTGAATGCTGAGATGGCACTGAAAGAGGGCACAGTAACTAGTGAAGCTTTTGAATTTCAACTCTTCAAGAGAAAAAGGGACAAATAATACAATTATGTTGCCTTCAATTACCGGTAAGTGAAAACTCAATGTTGTTTTATGAAGACAGATCTTTGTCACTAATTGCAAACTTCTTGCTCTGACAGCTCTCTTGAGCACTGCCTGGAGGACAACAAAAAATCTACTTATTTGGTGCAATGATGCTTTCAAGTTGAGCCTGAAAAACAAATGAGACAGTAAGTCAAATTAGATTCAATCTAAAAAATAAACCCACGTTGCTGAAAAGTGATAAATTGTCTGTTAGATATTCAAAGAGGAGCTGAGGGATGCTGCAATACTTCAAGAGAAACAAGCCAGGGTTTTTCCCTAGCTATTCCATTCCTTACTACATGTTTTATAAATTAGCTTCTCATTCTTGGCATACACACTTTTTTTGCATTCTGAGAAGAAAAGAGCTGGCCTTGGTTCCATACAATGAAAGACTCATTTTATAATGTAAAGCATTGAAGAGGAAATTAAATAAAAGCTGTTGAAACAGTGGTCTGAATTCTCTGATTTCAGGCTGGACTATGTTAGCTAAATTAAATATTTGGCTCTCTAGGGCTTGGAACACAAACTCTGACTCTGGGACAAAAGTAGCTGGGAACAGCAAGTTTTTCAGTTACTGAGACAACTTGACGCCCAGTTAAGAGATTGATCAGAGAGCTACCCATGCTTCGGGAGCGTGTAATGTATGAAGCTTCCAAGACTCTTAGATCGTCCTCTTCCTAGAGCTGTCATAAAAATAAACTACAACAGTGGTATATACACAGCTGTTAAAATACTTGTACTTCAAGGAAGAAGCATGGGTCCAGTGACAACACATATATGCTCTAGCAGTTACTCTAATTTGTGCCATAAAATACTTCAAGATGGCCTGAGGATGTTAATGGTTTAGAAAGGAAAAACTGTAGGAATAGCAAGGATAAGGAAACAGCTTGCTGTGAAGGAAGTATTTTAGCTCTAGCCAGAAACATTTACGGTTGTTTATGATAACTTTTTTTTAAGTTGTTTTTTTTCCTTCCAAAAGCATAGTAATTAACAGAACCTCTCTTTTCATTAGAGTAGCATGCACAAAATTACTCCTGTCAGCTACACAACAATTTCAGTGATCCAGTCAAGATCACCGTAGGGCAAATTGCTTCAGCATTTTCCATGAGAGCATGTTAAGCAAGCAACAAGTGAATAGAAAGAGTGCTTTTAAAACTACAATATAGTAGTTACGCTTTAAATGTGATGTAACAAATGTTTAGAGGCTTAGAAATCTAGTCAGTAACATGTACTTGCCCTTCCTAGGTTTAGCTGTTGTCCATAGCTCTGTTATGTTAGATGGAGACAGGAAGTTCCAAGAAAATGTGATAGCACTGCCAGCACCCTTCGACTCTGCTGCTAAATAGTTCTATTAAGAAAGCATAAGTACGCTAAATCCATGCTATCTTCCCACTTCATTGAGAATTTAAAGAAAGTGGAACCTTAATACAGGTGCATCATATATGTAACTACTATTGAATGGTGAGGAAAGTTTTTACATCTTTCTAATTACAAAATGCCAAAGTTCACCAATTGCATTTCTTTACTAACCTTCAGCTGTTGATTCGTTCGCTTCAGGAACTGAACCTCTTCAGTGTGTTTCTTTTCCTCTATCTGTCGCCTTTCACTTTCACGTTTTTCAATAGCTTCACATTTAGCTTTCCCTTCACTCACTTGTCTTTCCAACTCCCGCTTTTCCTCTTCTAGCTCTGCAATCTTGGAAAATAGTACAGATCTCTCAAGTTTTGTTTGTTAATAATCAATTTGCAATTGATTTTCAATTGTATGCTATGTTGTACAATCTTTAAAGTGCTACAGGTGTAATAACAGATAATTTACAAAGTGCAATTAAGCCTTAGAGAAACAGTTAGACGAATATTTTGATGATCTGTACTGCCACCCAGTGGAAGTAGAAAAAATTGATTTTTATATGAAAGTGTAATATCCTTATGCTGTATCATATGCAGAAAATTATATTACGGGTTTAACAGACCAGCTTACTCTTTTTTCCATGTCAGATTTGCCTTGCTCAGCTTGTAGTGCTTTCCGCATGCCAAATGCAATGCTGCTTTCATACAGTGTCTGGTAAGCAGCAATTGTCATTTGGATTTCATCCCTGACTCGAAGCAGCAACAGTCCTCGCTCTGCACAGTTGATTGTAGTTTCACGGATCAATTCATCTTTAAAGAAAAGGTACAAAAACATAAAGTAGTTACTCTGTATTTATCTGGGAATGCTGGATATGCACAGGGTCCAGAACTTGTTGTCTCTTACCTATTTTCTGTACCACAAAAGCAACATTGATTTACTGGAGATGGTCATAATTTTGTTTTTGTTACATTACAGCTATAGCATCAAGCACTATCAAATAAAACCACTGACGTGAAGTAGTGTAGTGTTACAGAAACTATGGTAACAACAGTGCTACTGGCCCATTAAAGGCATAAGAGCAAAACCCTTAATCTTGTATTGGTTTTATGCAGTTATCAGAAGAGGCAAGAGCCTGCAGAAGAATTCTGCTCAAACAAATGGCAATCTCTTGCAGCTGGAAGATCAGTACCATGTCATCAGCAAAATAAGAGTATTTAAGAGTTTTGCAGAGTGCATAAGAGTATTTAAGAGTTATGCAGTGTTTTAAGTTACTTTAAATTAACTGTTGGGATTACGTACAACTAAGACAACACTAAGCCTCTGCATCTTTTACGTATATGTAAGATTAGCGTTACAACATGTCATTTTTGTGGCAGCTTTGTGAATAGTAGGACACCTAAACTACTATATATATTAAAAGCTGACAGCTTTTAGTCACAGTGTTAGTCACAGAGTCTGAGGTGTAGAGCACTGACGAACCACAGGGAAGGCAAGTGCGGTGTGGCTGCTGGAAAAGTTACCGTGGCCTCACGCCGCCTCTCTTGCCAGCCTGTCAGCCTTGCAGTCTGGGTTGCTGCTCCTGGCAGGAGGAGCAGCGAGGTGGACAGGGATGCGGGAGCCACCAGGCAGAGGGTGAGGAGCACCGCTTTTGTGGGGGCCGGTACTGACCGAAGCACTGCGAGTAGAGCTCCCTGCGCACGGGGCAGATGCCGGTCTCCCGCGCCTGCCGCTGCTGCAGCCGCAAGTCCAGCTGCTCCTGCAGGTGCACGACGTCCAGGCGGGTGCTGGGCGCGCTGGACACCTCCTGCACCCACAGCCGGTTGTCCTCCTCCCACTCCCTGCACCGAAAAGCACCGGGCGTGACGGGGCCGCCCCGAGGCACGGCCAGGCCGGCTCGGCGGCTCCCCGCCCCGCTCACCGCGGCGGCAGGATGGCGTTCAGGATCTCCTGCGGCTGCTTCGCGGACTCGGCGGCGGCGGCGGCCGGCCGGGGACGGGCCGGCGGGA
>VXAL01008372.1:127859-155408 GCA_013399475.1 Chauna torquata | reverse complement strand
GCGGGGCGGGAGCGGGCGGGCGGCGGGGCCTAGGCCGCGGGGGCCGGGCCCGCTCCATGCGCCGCGCTGTGCCCGGCAGGAGACGCTGGCCAACCTGGAGCGGCAGATCTACGCCTTCGAGGGCAGCTACCTGGAGGACACGCAGATGTACGGCAACATCATCCGCGGCTGGGACCGGTACCTCACCAACCAGAAGTGAGTCCCGGCCCTCCCGCCCGGCCCGGCCGGCCCCGCCGGGCCCCCGCGATGCTGGTTCTCTCCCTTTCAGGAACTCCAACAGCAAAAACGACCGGAGGAACCGCAAGTTCAAGGAGGCCGAGCGGCTCTTCAGCAAGTCCTCGGTCACCTCGGCGGCGGTGAGTGCTGGGCCCTGACGGGGCCTCACCGCCATCCCCAGCCCCCGGTGCTCCGTGGCGGAGGTGGTCCCGCGGTGGTCGCGGCGGCTGCTGCGGGACCAGCTTTCTGTATAAGCTCCTGGCTCTGCCTTACCGCCCCTGTCCCAAGCATCTTCACGCCCATGTTGCAGTCTCTTTCAGAAACCCCTTTCCTAGTGCCTGGAGAGGTGAAGGGTAACCGCAGCCACCTGTGCCGTGCACTGGTCATTGCCATTCTTGTCTTCTCTTTTTGCTCTTAACTCATTTCTGCTGTGCCATGCTGGTGCTTGGTTGCAAGTTCTCTGAAGTAAAGGCCTGATGTGTCTTTCGCTGTGAGGCGATTTCCATGTTTTTTGAACGTTTGAAAAGCGGTAGGTGAATTACTGCTGTCATTAATGTCTCTTTCAATTTTCTAGGCGGTCAGTGCATTAGCTGGAGTTCAAGACCAGCTCATTGAGAAGCGTAAGTCACCTCTTCATTTCTGTACTGGCAGAACTGGAAAGAATTAAGCATCCCTCAGCAGTTGAGCTCTGTCTTCAGTTCTCTGGATCCCTGCCATACTCGCTGCTCCCCCAGAGCGCTCCCCTTCAGGGGCCTGCGGCTGGTCCTCATGGGCCAGCTCCTGAGTGCTCCCAGCACATCCTGTAGCCACTAAAGTCAACAGTGACACTGTGAGAAACTGGAGTAAAGTCGAGCTTCCTTTCCTGAATAAAATTTCATGTTTGGTAAGGGTTTGCTGTGCATAAAATATATTTAAATTGATTTGGTGCTCTTTGGAGAAAGAGGCTAGAAGAACTGAAGCAACGCGTTTCTGTTTGTGTGTCTTTCAGTCAGTTGCAAGTGATTATGGGAGGAGTTGAGTGTGCTCCACTTTTGGAAACTGCAGTCTGTTGTGAGCTCTCAATGTTTAGACCATTCCTCCTGAATTAGTCTTGATGTCACCGTAAGTTTGAGTCCGTTATGAGCTGATCAGGCAGCAGTGCTGCATTTCCAGTGCTTGGTAGTGGAAACCTTAGCTTTCGTAGTTTTTCCCCTAATATTTTGAGGATATTTGCCACTTCTGTTCAGGTTTTTAAAAAAATATACTTCTGTAACTAATACCAAATCAGATGCAATTCTAGCATGCTTCGGTCGCTGAGGAGGTAGCTTGCTGTACTTCAGAACTGTTTTTCAGGTTCTCTTGTTTATCTCCTGGTCTAAGGCTCAGTATACCTCTGGTACCCTATGTGCTATTGCTGGGTGTTGCGGCTTCTGCGCAGGGCTGCACTGGAGCAGCCTGGGATGTGAGCTGTGGGGAGGTAACCACTGGGCTGTTCTGTGTTTGTCTTGCTGTAGGGGAGCCAGGCAGTGGGACGGAAAGTGACACTTCTCCAGACTTTCACAATCAGGAGAATGAGCCCAACCAGGAAGATGCAGAAGAGCTGGATGGATCTGTGCAGGGGGTGAAACCCCAGAAAGCTGCTTCCTCCACTTCTGGGAGCCACCACAGCAGCCATAAAAAACGGAAGAACAAAAATCGACACAGGTTGGTGATACCAGCAGCCTTCTAGTGGTGCCTTGTGATGGCATTGGTTAGCTGTTGTTGAATAGACTTTGTTACGTGAAAGGAACTGGTAACTTGTTAGAAAAATGAGCAGTTCAGGTCATTGGTTTTGGTAATTTTGTTTAAGTTGTGTGCACCCTGTAGTATTCATCAGGATCCCATTATACCCATTGTATCAAGGAAGGGAAAGCATGCTGAGGTAGCTGAACAAGCAGTCAGCACAGGGTTCCAGCTCTGGTACAGCTGTGCTTTTGACCAGGGCTTATCAATTCTTTCCTCTGTCAAGGAGGATAAGGCTGTCTTCCTTCCAGTAGAGGAAGGTTACAGTCCTGGCCTCCTCTTTCTTGGTTTCTACAGAACCAAGGAAGGTAGGAATGTCTGTTGTCATGTCCCAAACTGAGGCTTTTGATTATGGCATGTACAAGTTGCTCGTCACATTAATGTCAAAGTGTTTGTTATTAAACTGGCCTGAAATTCATGTGAAACAGATTTCCTGAGCTCTTCATGGTTGAATTTAGATGACCGGTTCTGCCCCTTAAGGCATGATGCAGCCTGGTGGGCTGATGGCTCAGAGCTCAGAAATAATCTAACTGCCTTACCGTGCTGCTCTCCCTGGGCCAACATGACCTGCTTCTTACCGTGTCTTGGTGCCCCTTGGTACAGCTAGCCCAAGGATTTCTATGGAGTGCGATAGCACACTGTGGAGTCATGCCCTTAGGGAGGAAAAAAGTCTGGGGAAATCTTTTGGAAAAAATGCTTTTGGAAAGAAGAGACAGAGACTTACTGCAGAACTACACTCCTCTGGAAATGATTGCTGGAACTGATACCTAAAGATTATTGGAAGTAAAGGAGCTTTAAAAAATTAAGTGTTCTTGCTACCTTTGAGCTTGTTGGCTTTGTGTATGGATGGATTTCCCTCTCTGAGGGACTTTCACATACAATTGCGAGAGAAATGTTTTAAAGAAAAGTGGTAAAAATTCACAAAGATTGCTGTGGGAAGGTCGGTTTGGGAGATACGGAGGTAGGTATAGTGCTTGAAAACTGTTTAACTACTTTTTCTTCTTCATTAGGTTTCGAGTCACTAGCCTGTCTTTAATTCTTAGATCAGGATTTTCTTCCTACAGCAGTCTTAATCGGGCAGACATCCTCAAGTATTGGATGTCCTCTTTGGTTCCTCATGAGCTAGGAATCAAAAGCAGATCAAAACTCTTTTCTTGCCTGTAGATAATTGGAAAGAAGGTCAGGAGTAACACAAGAAACTACATCTGTAAACCAGTTCAGAGAACCAATCTGTAAAACAAGTAGAGCATAAGAAAATTGCTATTTCAAACAAATTATAAAATCTTCTGCTAACCACTTATATGGACAACAAACCAATCCACTGCAGATACAGTGGGGTCCAGTACAAATGCCGTGAATAATATAAATTCTTTTGCTCCATTACGTAACCCAAACTTTAGTGACAAGAGTTAGGAAGAAACCGCCCTACTGAAAGGTTGTGCTGCTTTGGGGTTTCTTCTCCATTCCTTCCACTGAAGCAGCTGGTACTGGCTACTGTCGGAGACAGAATATTGGACATGAGGAGCCCTGGTCTGATCTGGTATGGCAATTCTTATCATCCTAAGAGATACATCGGTCACATCTAAATTACAGAAGGGTGTTTGCAATTAGTAATCGGCTATTCTGTAATGCTTAGCATGGCCAGATAATGAATATAATTAAATTTGTCTATAACACAAACTCTGTTAAAGTTGTGATTTCTGTTAATGACTATCCCCTAAATTTCAGCAGAAGAGACCAAACAATTTTCAAGTATATCTACATTTTAACCAAACAAAAGAAAAAACAGTCCCAATCTTTTTATGGCAGATTGTATTCAGAAGCTCTTTTATTTGCCAGCATACATTTGAGTTTGCTCACCTATTCCTGAAGAATTGGAAGGTGCTGGGACCAGACACACTGAAGGTGCACTGACTCCACTTGCAAATAGCTTAGGTTCTTCTAATTCACATGCCACCGAGAGCAGTGTGGAAAGCTGGATTCAGGTTGTGCAGAACTCCTATAAATAGGCAGTGTAACTTGTGACAGTTAAAACAGGGAATCAAGTGGTAGTGTTTTTACTGAAGCCATCCTCTCTTCCCTCAGGCCACAAAAGGCCAAGATGATTATTTTCTATATGTTCAGCAGTTTGCATGTCTACAGAGTGTTTCATGAGAAAACAATGCTGCATCCTCTTAGAAATTCAGTGCTGAGAAGCTACTAAGTTACAGATGAGTTGGTGATAAGTCCTTTCTGACCAATATAGCTGTTAGCTTTGGGGCAGAACTGTTTCTAGAGACAGTGCTGTAGTATCAGTATGCTGAGGCAAGGGGTGGGAATGCAACCAAACTGTAATTAGATTTGGCCAATTCACCATGTTATCTTTTTAGCTCTCTAAAAGAAGCGAGTGTAAGAGGATGCGTGTATGTGCGTGCATTTTGAGAATATTTGAATGCGTAGTTGGACACATGATTTTATGGTTGTCTCCACCTCTCTGCCTGAAAAACCTTTGCTTTGCTTAATAATCTAGACAAAGCCACTGCTTTCTGACCACCCATTTGTTTGTTTTTGCAAGCAAATCAGTTTTTTTCTCTGCCTGTGAGCTAGTGTGCACTCTTAAAATACCTGATAGCTTCCATTTTCAGCACATAATATTCCCTCCATAAAAGCACTCTGCCTCTGTTTTAACACCTCTTTTTCCCAGAAATCCAGTTGGGGAGGGGGACTCTGGATTGCCAAATCTGGAGTGCTTTTTGTGCCCAATTCTGGTTAAGATATCTTAAGAACTTTATGGCATTTGAACACTGGCTTTATTTTTTTATTTATTTTTTTTAGTAATCTCGCTAGGGTGGCTAATCAACTAATTTATTTAATTCATTAGTATATTAATTTCTATTGCTTTCTTCCTTTCAAATGCTGCCCCTCAGCCCGTCTGGCATGTTTGATTATGACTTTGAGTAAGTTTGACTTGAATTAGTACTTGTGCTGTGTTGTTAGTGTGTAGACACCAATGTGCCTTTTGAGACCTTTCTAACCCGTAGTTTATCTGTTTAATTGTAGGTATGTATATTAGGTTAGGCTGGGAAGTTTTTTTTAAAAACAGAAAAGCGTGATGGAGGTAACATTTTATTTAATAACTTCAGCAAAATTAAATTAACTTCACTCTTCTTTACCTCTCTGTTTCATTTTTAAATAGATAAACTTTTTAACTTAAAAACTTAGTTTAAAAACTTATTCTTCTGGCTTTGCTTCTTAAGGAGATTAGTGTAGACTTGGATATTTCCTTCTGGAAAAATGTAATAAACTCAGTATCTTTGACTCCTGTAATTTCTGTCATCTTAAACTCCTATCTCTATTCCAAGTAAATAACCATTACCACTATGTCAGAATAATTACCTATGGCATAGTTACACATCTAACAAATTAACATAGAGCATGCGTATTTAATCTTATTTCTTTATGCTGCATAACTTCCCTGTGACTTTTTATTATGAACCTTTAACTCTTTTTTTGAATGGAACGGAATATGCATTTTGGCAAAGATAAAGAATCCACTCTCCCTCTCTTTGCTGCTCTCTTGCCCAGTAATATTGGGACAGTGATTTGGCTCAGCCGAAATGAGAATGTGGATTGAATTAACCAAATAGTCTTTGTTGTAGCCTGTGCCATATGCAGTAGCTGGTTCTTTGAACTCTAGTGTTTGTTTAATGTATTGAAATGGACATTTCTCTTATCTTTCCAACCACAGGATTGATCTCAAGTTAAACAAAAAGCCAAGAGCCGTAAGTATCAGTGCTCTGTCATTGTTTTCATTGCTCATCCATAGACTTGAGTGGCTGACTGATTCCTAATGTTAAAAAGCCTCCTTCTGCTGTAATTTAAGATGTTATTTTCATGGTTGAGGGATATCTTGGTATGAAGTAATCATTGTCTTGTGGATTTAACAATAAATAACCTCAGGTAGGCTTGATATGAAGCTAGGTCCCAGTTAAGTCATGTGCACCTTTTATGAAAAAAGCTGTTTTGCATCCTCCTATCTTGTCATAAAGCGCAACATTAAAAGCACCTGGTTTTGGTTGATGTGTTTGTGAACTAAGGTTTTGAAGGGTCCTTTCTTTTAAACGTTCAGCTACAAGAAAAAAATCTCTTTTCTGTTTTGCCTTCAACTAATGGTATGTAGAAATGAGAGAAAACCAAGAATCCCACCTCTGCAAGCAGAGTTGGAAGTAGAAAGGTCTTAATGTGCCTGTCTTTTCCTTTTTCTGCAGGACTACTAGACTCATCAGTGCTGAAGCTTCTGGGATTTAGGTCTACATGAATCCCCACCAAGAAAAATGCCAGTCGACTGAATGAGCACGATGGCAGCTCTCTGGCCAAGTGTATGCAGAAGGGAGTGGTTCACTCTAAAGAACTCGGATTGGGGGAGAAAGTCTTGGACCATGTACTTTGCATCATTTTTAAATCACCTGAGTTACAGGAAGACGAAGGTGTAGTAGTAGTAGTCTTGAATTCCTGACTATTCTGTGCTTCCAGCTCAGTTGGGAACTTCCTACAATTGGCTGATCTTGCTGCTGCCGCCCCTGTCATCTGTAAAACCATGGAGAGGTATTTCCTTTTCTGCTGGAAATGGGGTATGATTCAGTATGTCCCATCCATATTGTAAGACTTAAATTACTTTTGTTACTGATACTTAGCTTTGTGGGTTTGTTTTTGTTTGGCCATTTTTTTTTTTTGTTTCTCATTTTTGTTTTGTTTTAAACCAAAGTGTGTAGTTAATAAATTGGCTTTTGGTTTGTTTGTTTGTTTGTTTGTTTTAATCCTTTTAGAGACAAAGGTTCTTTGTTTTGTGGAACAGCTTAATTTGATTCTTACTCAAGCAGAGAACAAGGTGGCTAACCATTTTCTCTAACTTTTGTTTTAAATAACGTCCCCTAAAGTTTACAGTGTGTTTTTTGATGCAGGGAAGGCTGGAGCTCAAAGCCATCTTGCTCTTTGCTATCTTTCAGGTTGGGTGGATTCTCTTTTTAATACAAACTTCTGTCATTTGTACATAAACAATAAAAGTTATGTTTGTCTCTCTTCTCATGTTTGTTCAGTCAAAATTTTGACTCCTAGTGCTTTTTATTCTCCATCTGATTGTGACGACTTTGCTGGAATTATTCCATTTTCACATAGTAGTTGTTCCTTGTCTCGTGACCCTTTGGAGGTACCCTTTGTGTTTTATTTCCTGTGGTAGACATAACATTGAGTACTTGAAAGGATTGCCAGGCACTGATCTCCAACTGTGTTCAACTAATCCCACTTCAAGGTAAGACTTGGATGTAAGTCAGTTCTTGCTGATACTGGCAGAATGCCCACAGATAAGGGATGAGCAGTTTTAATTGGCACTGGAAAAGTACACAGAGGGATGAACATTAGGTGCTTTTCACAGCAACCAAGTCAGGATACCAGTGCTGTTGTTGAAACAGGTTGTGCTTTTCTCCAGACGGTATATTACCGGTTACCTGTGCCGTAATGCCTTTGTTGGCTTAAACATTGCTGAGGGAGAGAGTACCACGCGAAAAGTTCGATCACTTGCCTTACAGCCCCCCATGTACTTGCATGTGCACTTGTTACAGCTGAGTGTTAATTCTGCTCTGCTACACCTCAGCTTTCCCGGTGTCTTGTGTCTTGCGGCTCCTTGCCGTTAGTAGTAGACACTTCACTCCTCCACGCGACCACCCAGTCAGTGCAGTACCTGAGGGTGAAGGCAAATACATAGGAGCAAAGTTCTCCCTTGTTCTCTTTTCTGGTCCGGTGGTCGAGGCAGCTGCGTATTTGTTCATGCTGGGAGCTGGCTTATCCCACAACAGAGTGAGTGGCTGGCGCGCCTGCCATAGGCCGATGGCTGCTTATCTGCGGGGAAGTGTCGGGATGTAATGGCTTAACGGGAGAGAAGCAGAGCTGTCCTACTTTTTCGTGTTTTAAGTTGCTCCTCTTAAGAGGTTAAATACAGGGGGATAGAAGGTGTAGGAAATGGCTTAAACTCTTAAAAGGGCTTACTTTTCTGTAGTTATGGAAAAAAAGACAGCTGATGATTTCTGACTGCTTGGCCTTGGTACAAAAGCAGCTTTTCTCACACTGCTGCTGCTGCTGCTGTTGCAAAGCAAGGCTTGTAAGAGGGCCTGAACTCGATAGGGTCCTTGCTGCATGTCTTTGACCTCAAGGAAAGCTGTTTTTGGCCGGAACATTTCCCTGCAGAGAAACAGCGAAAGGGCTCATGTAGCTTGGAGACCTACATGTGCAAGCACTTTCTGTGGCAAAGTGTCAACCAGCTCTGCTTTCCCTGTGGTATGTACTGGGGGTGCTGCAGGGACAAGGGGAAAACGCAACCTCTCCAGCCTCCCAGCAGTGTTTGTCCCTAAAGGAAGGGGACAGCCTGTTCTGATTAGGACAGTGTCTAAAGCTGGCAGCCCTGGGGAGCTAGCCCATTGATCAGGGCAGAAGGCTAAATGGGAAACACTTTGTTCCTAGTTAAAGGAACCCGGTTCTGCCCATAGTCAGCTCTTCCCTCCCACGTCCTGCTGACTGGCAGCAGCCCTTCGGCTGCCACGAGACACGTGAGATCAAAAGGCTGTGGTGTCCACTGGGGTCGGCTCCAGCAGAGGGAGCAGATTTGCTTGTCCCAGAGCAAGAACTGATTGTGACAGCTCTGCAGCACCAGCTTCGTGGCTCCATTGTAACAGGGGGGACCTCTGATCAGGCTGGGGACGTGAGCACTATCACCTACAAGAGGCTACAGAGCCTGCAGTCTGACTCTGGAGGTTGTGCCTAAACTTATTTTATTTCCTAAGACTTCTATTTTTCTTCCTAAACAGCCTGAGGGACTAGAAATTCACAGGGCAGCCAGTGACTGGCCTTGAAACTGGAGTCAGAGAGCTGCACAGGCTTCTACCTGAATGCTAATGGAAGCTGAAAATAATAGTTAAAATAAATCTCAAGTCCTTTGTTTGCAGAAGATGAATCCTGAACAGAGCAAATGAGGGGTGGCCGAGCAGCAACTGTCCTTACGGCAACTGAAGGTAGAGCAGGAGGAACGCTAATCCCCTGCACAGCCTCATCACCAAGAGGATTAGGCAGGCATTTATCGATCCCAAGCAAGTGGCCGAGGGCGTACAAAGAGGCAGGAGGAGCAGCAGCCTCCACGGCCGCATCCAGCTCGCTGCAGGGCACAGCTGAGCCCTCCCCGCAGCCTCCTGCCTGCAGCACCCGTGCTGTGCTGGGCTGCTTTGCTGGGTAAGTGGGCAGAGCCGGTGGGGAGCAGGACCCCCAGATGCTCACCCTCCCCTTCGTGAGCCTGGCCCTAGGCAAGCAGGGCTGGGTGCCAGCAGGCAGCGGTGCACCCTGTGGCCACCACGTGTCCCGTTGGCGCGTGATGCGTGGCAGATGAGCGAGGCAGCAGCTCCTGGGGATGCAGCACGTCACTTCTCCGTCTCCAGGTCCACAGGGTCCCCATGGGGAAGCAGCACAGCCCACCAGTGCTGTGGTGGAGGCAGCTCCTGTGCGCCGGGTGCTGGCAGCTCCTGTCACTCTCCAGGACGGCTCTCTGGGGGCTGCGGTGGCTCTGGAGACTGGCGTGGGTCAGTGCCGTGGGGCTCCTTCCCTAAGGGCCTTCATGCACGTGTGGGCTCCAAACATGACGTGGGACCAGGGCACAGGGCAGGGGCCTGGCTGGGGCTGCATCTCCCATCCTGTGGGATGGAAGCACCCGTTTGCACTGGGGGGCTGTGGTACAGCGCTGCTGGGGCAGCTCAGCAGGTGGGGGGGTCACTGCCCCATCCAGCAGCATCGCTGTGGGACCGGGACCCTGGTCCTTGGGGCAGGAGGAGGTGGTACTGGTGCTCAGTGCTGTGTGCTTTTGCCCAAGGAAGAGCCCTGGGGATGCGGGGACTTTGCTCGCTGCTCCAGGCTCTGCCCTGCCTGCGGTGGGTTTGAGCACGGTGTCCTCTCCCTCCAGTACCTGCTGATCTGCTACAAGAGCTGCTGGGACATTGCCTTCCAGTTCACCGAGGAGGTAAATCCCCAAATATGCCCAAACGCCTGCCAGGGGCTCTCCCGGCAGCTGCGAGCAGCTTCAGCACCTGGGACACATCTGACTCCTGGTGACACGGTCTGTGGGGTGGCCCTGTGGTGACAGAGGGGCTGTAGGTCCCTGGGGGGGGGGGGCACGGCACGATGGGGTTCCCCACTTGGGGGTCAGTGCTGAAGGCCATTGGGCTCAGCTGCCCACTGATGTGTCAGTCCCTGCTGTCCACGGTGGCTTTCAGCTCGGCTCGGTGCTGCTGTTGAGGCTGGAAAGCAGCGGTGAGGGGAGCGAGGAGGACAGGGCCTCTGCTGCGGCGCTGGAGCCCGGGCAGACAGGTGGGTCCCTGGGGCCAGGGCGGGCAGGTGGGTCCCTGGTGCTGGATCAGGCGTCGTGAGCGCTGGTGGAGCAGAGCTCTGCTGCCAGGGCAGCAGTGGAGCTGCAGCAGCTGCGTGACGCCAGCGAGGCCGCACGGGGGAGGCTGGAGGCACTGGAGGCCGATGTCCGCTTCCTCTGCACCGAGCTGGGTGCCGAGAAGCTGCTGTGGAGCAGCCGGTTCCTGGAGCTGCTGCAGGAGCAGCAAGGCCTGCGCCAGCAGGTGAGTGCCCCCGCGGGGCCCCCTGGTCCCCTTGGCACCCCCAGCCACTCACGCCCCGTCCCAGCTGCAGGAGCGCCCGCTGCGGTGGGACGGCGGGGACAGCCCCGAGCTGCCGGGAGAGGCGGAGGAGCCAAGCACCAGCAGGAGCGAGGGAGAGGGGCCAGCAGGTACGACTGGGGGGACTCGGGGTCATGGAGGAGGACGGGGAGCCAGTGTTTGGGGCCCACACAAAGCAGCTGCCACCCGGAGCCATCCTCAGTGCCCGTGCGCTGCTCCCAGCCCCTGCACTGGTGGCTGGTCACTGCTGGGAGCCCGGCTCGGTGCGCCCGCAGCCTGCACCGCTCTGGCCATCGCTTCCCTGCTCTGTTAAAGGACGCCAGCGGATGGAGTAACCCTGAGGGCCTGCCTTGTGCCCAGGCAGCTTTTCGAGGCCGGGGATCTGTGACGGTCAGGAGCTGTAAGTGCCAATGCGAGCCGGGTACCTCGGGGTTTGCAGCAGAGCCAGGACAGCGTGGTCCCCTCGTGTTCCTGTGTCCCTGTACGTGACCATCTCATCAGCCTCCATCCCACAACACTTGGTGCCAGCAGGGCCCTGCCCAGTCCTGCCCAGCCCTGCCCTGCCCATTTAGCAGAACTGCAGCCGTTTCCCAAAAACACGAAACCACCGGGAGGCAGCTCGTGGCGAGCCAGCTCCCCACACCCAGCCTCGGGCCAGTCAGTGCCTTGGGGACGGGACAGTGCCCTGGCCGCATGTGGCTCCCGCTGCGCCCACCACAGCCAATGCCACAGCTGGGCCAACGGTGCAGCCGGTCGTCCTGGCACCAGGAGGGCTCTCAGCAAGGAAATGCAGGAGCCGAGCATCACCCTGGGCCGGGCATTGCCTCCTACTCTGCCCCAGGGCAGGTCACCGCCATTCCTGGGGCCAGGGCCACCCGCTGAGTGTGACTGCTGCGTGGGTAGGTGCTCCCCCAGGGAGCCCAGCTTGGAGCATCTTCCTTATCTGTTGCAACTCGTCGGGAGCCTCCCGGAACAAGGAGTACTCACCAAAAGCTCCCACTGTCTCCTTTCACAAGCTGGAGAAGCTGTAGCAATGGAGGGATTGCAAAACCCAAGTGCTGTCCCATTTACTTCCTTCTGGGACAAAACCATCTCTGTCAGCATCCCCCCACGCGTGTTGCAACTCGGACAGGGCCCTGTTGGAGGGGACCCAGCTCTCGGAGGGGGGCTGAGGGGCTCATCCCAGGCAGCTACTGGGGAAGGGATGCAGCGCCGCGGGGCTCAATCTGGAGTGACGCTGAGCTGCGCTGCCGGCACTGGGCACCACAGAGCAGCCAATGCCAACCCCCCCCACCCGCTCCAGAGTGCCCGACCTGGTCCCGCAGCCCAGCACGTGCGGCCAGCTGCCCTGCACGGGTCTGGGGGCTGCGCGCTGCTCCCACCCAGCCTCTTTTCTGCTGCCATAAAATAAAGACAGCAACCTCCTGCTTTGTCTCATTTATTCAGCCTTTTGACATCACCAGGCAAGGAGGGCTCTCGGTGCCACACGAGCCCCGCACGAAGACCCTGATGCTGGCAGAGACCCCCACTGTAAGTGCCTGCTGAGGCACGGCCTGGCGCAGCCCCACCAACACGTGGCAGCCGGGCACCTCGCTGAGCACCAGGACCGGACCCGCATGTGCCGCAGCCGTGATTCACTCACGGAAGTGTTTATTGCAAATTTGCAGATAGGCTTATGTTGTTCAAAGGAGCATGTGGCAGCAGCGCTTCCTGCCGAGGAGGTAATCCTGCTATATGAGAAGGCTGTGCAAACCAGCCCCTCCTTGGCAGAAGACGTGCAAACTCTTTTTGTGGATGTTCCTACTGCTCACAGCACCGCTCCAGCCCCGCATGCTCGGCCCTTCCCTGCAGGCACAGCACTGGCTGCCACCGTCAGCTGCCTGCACCCTTGGCAGTGGTGGCCCCAGAAGCGCTTGGCCTTTAACAAGCACCAGATGAAGGGGGAATGCAGTTCTCTGGGATGGGCCAGAGAAAACTTCAGTTTCTTCTGTCTTCTCTCCAGCTGCTTGCTACGCGCTGGAGTTTTTACCTGGCCCGAGCGCAGAGCTCTGCCTTGGCTCCTGTCTGAAGGTCAGCCGGAGAGCATATGACCCTGCTTGTCTCTGTCCTGCAGCCCTGAGAACTGGCCTCCAGCACAAAGGCTTTTATGGGAATACTTTCATGCTGTTTTTATTGCCAGCACCAGGCAGACTTGTCTGATGCTGCTTGTGAATTAACCCTGCAAACTGTGCAACTGCTGCCACGAACCTGGTCCTGCACCATTCCCAGGGCCCTGGGAAGCCCACAGGAACCATTGCACAGCCCCACTGCAGGTCCTGCTCCCCCGGGCTGGCCAGACATAGGGGACAGCTCACACAGCGAGCAGGGATCACTCCTCCCGACATGCCCATGCAGCACCCTACACCGTCAGGGAACTGATGCAACGCAAATAGCAGCAGCCTGACTCATCCTGCACTGACCTGGCTCCTGCACCATGCCTGATGGGGGTGGCCCCACGCTTCTCCAAAACACCAGGAGCAATGGGGCCCTGCAAACCAGCAGCTCCTGGGGCTCAGCTGCAGCAAAATCCCAGTCCCGAACTGGCCAACCCAACTTCTGTAGGAATCAAAGCAGCATCCACTTGAAGAGACCTCTGGGCAAAGGCATGCCTTTGCTTGGCCACCTTAGGTGGCTCCCAAGGCCAGCACCTGCAAAAATGTGTGTGCAGCAGAGCCTGCCCCTCCATCATCCTCTTTCTGTGCTGGAAAAGCAGCAAAAAATAAAAATAAAAAAAAAGTAACAGTCTTAATTGTCAGGTGCTGTCCCTTCTCTAGTGCTTCACCTCCCAGGTTACCAGTGCCTGCTGCAAACAGAAGGCATGAAGTTGCAGGGGTCCACCTGCCTGGACACATTACTCACTCTCCTGCAGTGCCTGCAGCCACTTCACTGCATGGCTCTGGGTGCTTCAAGAAGCTCTGAAAGAAATCTGGAAGCACCCAGGGCTTCCACTGCGCAGATGGGGAAACTGAGGCAGCTCCAAGCAGCTTGGCCACAGCCCTAGGGTCAGCGGCAAGCCCAGGGACTGACACGCTTTCCCAGCTCGGTCCCAGGCTGCTCCCACCCTGCTCATCGCACAGGATCTCTGCCAGGGCCGCTTCCACGGGTGCGGGCAGCTCCCAGCGTACAGGTCCCCAGCTCTTCCTTGGGGCCAAAGCAACACCGCAGGCAGAGCACACAAACGCGTGGCACAGCGCGATCGAGAGGGCTGGGCTGGAAAGCCCCTGCCAGCCCCGTTCTGAGAGCAGCTCCCTGCCGCTGCCATGGACAGGAGCGAAACCAAGCGGCACCAGCCACGCGCGCACAGTGCTTCCTCCCCGCCAGCACGGCCCCCGCCGAGCCCTCGCCAGATGAGCAAGAGCTGCCTCGCTCGCAGCGGAAACCTTTCCCTGGGGCCACCGCACCATGCAAATCCTCCTGACCTATTGCTCAACCAGATGCTGAATTTGCTCCAAAACATTTGTGCAATGTGGGCCTTCAGGGGAGTGGGGGAGGCATCCAGGGCCAGGGGAAACACAGGGCTGCTTCTCGCTCATGGTCTGCGGCTTCCCCGCAGGGACTGAGCTGGCTGCTGCTCTCCTCCATCGCTGCCGAGCTCTGCTTAGCGCTCAGGGCAGTTTGCTCCAGGAGCAGCTGGGATGGAGAAAGTGCTTCAGCTGCCCTGATGCAACTCCTCGAAGGAAAGTTTTTCACTTGCAAACCCTGGCCTTAAGGAGCACAGGGATATTCAGGGCCCAGACCCCAAGGCGCTGAGGAGTGCTGGTGACAGGCACACTGGAAAACAGCCGGGGGGGTGAGCACCAGCAGTTACCTGCACAGCAGCATCCCCAGCACACACCAGCCTCCCCAGCCTTGTTTCCCTTCCCTCTTGCAGCACCCAGACCCTCCCCAGCTGGCGCACCTCTGCTCACTGCAGGGCTGGGGAGTTATTTGCTTCCTGCGTTGCTTTCCCCTCCTACCCTTATGCTGTAAATGCTTCCTTGTAGCATGGCCTACCCTGGGCAGGTAGGTTCACCACACACAAGGGCACAGCCCCTTTCCCACAGCCCAGGCCAGAGTCTTAGGTCAGATTCCTGCCTCTAAAGACACCTTAAAGTGTTAGGGCTGAGACAGCCACATCCTGGAAATCCCCCGATGGGAGGGAGCCAGGCAGGTTCATGGGGAAGTTCAGCAAGAAGGGCCCAGGGCAGCTGGCACAGGGTGAGGTGAGCAGAGCCCCCAAGACAAGGCTGCAGCCCCTCGGCCGGGCTGGGTCCCCTGCACACAGAAGGCAGGACAGGAGCGCAGCAGTCTCTGCCCTGACCTCTGCCACAGCAGAGCTCTCCGTTTCTTTTTTTAAGACTAAAGAAGAAAGGGAAGGTTGAGATACCCTGCAGAAGTGACTTCCAAAGGAGAGCTCTTCCCCTTCCTTTCATTGCACAGTGGAAGCAAAGCCTTGACTTTGATATTTAACCACCTTTGCATCTATTTCTAACAGAACAGGGAAGGCAAAGAGATGGCTCTCCTTCCCTACCCCCAAAGCATACTGGTGGACTCCTCATTCCTCTTTGCAAGTACCCCCAACTCAGCCTCCTCACTTTAACATCAAAGTAAACTTTCCTACGCCAACCCCTCTCCTTGGCAGGGCCACCCTGCCGAAGTACAGAAAACTTTTGACAGGGTGCCTGCGTGACCTCCTTACCTGCGTTTAGCAGATCAGCAAGCTGACAAGAACATTTAACCTATTTTAGACAGATAGGAAATACAACGCAAACACAGCAGTCGTGACAGGTCCTCCCCACCGGTGCGCCCAAGGAAGCGGTGAGCCACAGGATGTCTTTGCAATTCCACAACAGCAGAGCAAAGAGCCAGCCACGCTGTGTAGGTAGGCAGGCACCTGTGACCCGATGTGGACAATTGTGCAAGGAGGAAAAATATGCACCAGTGACAACTCCGACCAGCATCCCCCACATTTCCTGACCATCTCGGCACCACAGCGAACAGAACCACCGGCACGTCCAGCACCAGTGAAAGCAGTACTTGCACTCAAACCCAGGGGCAGGAGGTGCAGGTTCACCCACACAGGAGCCTTGTGTGAGAGAATTCAGAGAAACAGCGGCTAGATTTCAGCGGGGTGTTTTAGATGGCAGTGCAACATACACAGCAGCAGTTTGTGGGAATGATTTTGATCAGCTTTGTGTTAGGGACTGACCCTCCCAGATGTCTGCATACGCCACCAGGACTAACTCTGCGATGGAATAGAGCTGTTAACATCACAGCCAAACGAAGTCCCCACCAGCTCTTCCCTTCCTGGTTACAGCAAGGAACCTCAGCTTTCATGAAGACTGTTTCAGCTGTCCCAGTTCAAGTTTGACTGAAACAAAAATAAGGATCCCCCCCACCATGTACACATCCTGCAAAACTAACGTTATCAGGATTTTATAGGACAACCCAGCCCTGAAATCCTGCAACATTTTTCAACTGTATAGCCTTCACTCTGGGTTCAAAGTGGCACAGCTGAGGGTCAATAATGCCTCTAGAAAGGAAGTAGTTTAGGGGCAAGAAAGTTTAACTGGCTGTAAGTCACATCCAACCAAATATCTCACCTTATACCCAACTACTCATAGCAGGTGCAAACCACCCTGCAGCAAACAGAACTCTTCACCTAGTTAAAAGGTCTGATCAAGTCTGCCATCACTTGATTCCCCCCTCACCAAGGTCCTAGCCATCACACACACACGGTGCCACATTAGCTTACTTTCACTTCACACAACATCCGTCATGGGATTCCTCTGGAAGAGAAAATAAGTCACCTTTCAGGTAGTGAGGCTCAAACTTCAGATTTGGGGTTTTTTTGGAGCAAAACACTATCTCCAGGAGCACCTGCTTTCCTTGTTTTTTATTAACTAGAAATAGCCATTGCCCTCTATTAAGAGCACAAATTTGAATAAGGACCATAAAATTATTTACCGAGTCAGATAAGAACATGCTGTACCACAGTATATCAGGTAGGAGGGGAAGATTCATCCACTGAAATGCAAGCATTAGTATTCTTATTGCATTTCCTTCCCAGCTCAAAGCTTTAGAGCAAAGTCTTGACATGTTACAGCAGATTATCATGCTCAACATCTGGCACAGATGCGCTACATAACCAGAGAAAGCATGCATTTGTCTCTATACTGTAGAACTGGACATTACAATTGATGCACAGCCCACACTTTCTTCCAAAATAACAGGAGTGTACTATGTGTTATCAGCAGACATCCAACAACACTGCAGTTTTCATACTGCCAAGCTGAGAGCCACGTACCAGCACACTGCTGCCTCACTGCACCTTAACTGCCAGTGCATCCCCTGGGCAGTGGGTTAACTTCAGTAACACCAAATAAACAGTAAACTAGTGATTGGACACACTCCTATCTACTAAAGCAATTTGGAACAATTATTTAACCTCTCATACTGCATTAATTAACAAGCCTGTTAACATATAGCCAGACTGCTGCTGCTGTTCAACTATGTGCAGAGATTTGAGCCTGTCAGATGAACTTCTGACTTCCCTGGAAAGCAAGCTAGATGTTTAGTGGTCTTCCAAAAAGCAACTAGAGCCCAAATAATTCAACTCAGCAGTTTTTATTTATATAACATAAGTTCTTTGCCATGGCTTTCACACGGCTGCTTCCATTCGGTATATAAACTATATACTGCATAATAATACAGGAAGTTCAGTAAAATGTCAGCTTTTGAGTATAAATCGTTAGTCTTCTGACTGCAAGAGAAGCATATATCAGTATTGTACCAGAAAAACAAAAAACACCACACCAAGTAACACAATGGCTGAGTCAAGAATAGTACTAATTAAAAACAGCAGCAAGCAGCAAGTTGCTGACAATAACATTAAAAACCATTTTTCCTGTAATTTACAAATATGCAAAGTATCAGGTTACTTAAAATTAAGAAGCATTTTGCTTACTAACATGAAACATTACTAATTTGTAATGTATCATAATTAACCAGGTATACAGGTTTCTGTGTCCCTGTGGTTTTTATGGCACATGGTGCCAGTTCGGGTAGGTCACTCCTTAGACAGAGGGAAGAACAGTAATAGACAAAACCATTCCTCAGGAGTTTTCAGCAACAGCTGTGTTCCACTCTCCTCTTCATAATTTGCCACTCAAGAACCTTGGTTTAACCACAAGATGGACATATTTAAAAAAACAAAACACAAAACAGATACAATGTGTATCAACAAACCAACTGCTTCTGGCCTGCAGTGCAAGAAACATCTTTGCACTCTAAGCACAATGAAATTCCAGGACCAGAACCAATTACTACAGCAATTGTTTTTGCATATTTAAAATCTGTTACAGTATCTACAGTAAAAAAAACATCTTACAGAGTAACAGGGAATGGAAAGGGGAACAGTCTTACCACGTAAGTCTCATTGTACATTTTTGGATGCTGTTACAGTTTGACAAAGCTTAAAGGGACAGGAAAACATTAGTGAGAAGGTAAGACAAAGCAACAGCTTTACAGAGAAAAATATTAAGGAATCCTCAGGAACAGTATTGGCAGCAGTCCAGACATGACTACAGCTGTTTTACTGAAGGCTCAAACTATTGCTGTCTCAAGACAAAAGGCACAGTATCATAAATCCTCTTTGTCAGTGTTATACAGAGAGCCTAAGACAGGATACCAGGCAAGGTCAATGTTTTACAGCAGCATCAACAGCATGGTCATCCACATGTTTTGACAACTGCCTTTTCCAGCAAATGCCAAACACACAACACACACACAGCTTTGGAGCAGTGTCAGGTCTTTCATCCTGAGAAATGATTATATTCCTAGCTCCTCTCATTTCTGGGAGCTGAGCAGCTTGCTGAGCACTTGTGGTATAGATCATAGAATTACCTTGTCTCAGGTAGGTAAGCTTAAGTGGGAGGGGTATGGAAAGTATCATTAAACAAGTGCACCAATAAAACCAAATTAAAGTCAGCTAAACCTAGCTTCATAGTAGATTTATAACCCATCTTCCACAGATCTGCATGGTACAATTTAATGAAGAGGCTTAGTTGAGAGCTAGGAACAGCCTTTCAGTTTTCACAAATAAGCATCACACCACTGCAGGAATAGTATCCCCTCATCTTTCGCAAGCCCCACAGTCCTCCCTCTGTATGCCTGATAATATACTAAGCCATCTCAAAACCTGAGCTAAGAGGAGTAAGGCCACACTCACTTCTGAACTGCAGGAATTTACGGTGCACCTGACTCACCATGTAACCCCCCCCCCCAGGAAAAATCCTGCTCTGAAACAGCAACCTCTTCTCCTGTCCAGCACTCAGATTCTCTTCAGCATCCTCTGCTGAAGACAGGACCATAGACTGCTCTCACATCTTTAAGAGGGGCACACTGTCAAGACTAGACCAGAAATCACTGAGCATACCACATCTGGTATCCAGCTTTCAGCTGGAGCCTGGGACTTCCAAGGAACAAGGAGGAGCCCTCAAATGGCATCTATGGCAGCTACAGAGTGCAAACACCGCCCTGCAAGCTTAGCATGCCAGCTGCCCTCAGCATCTGCCTCATATTCCTGGGTTCTGCGATTTGTATGTTAGTATCTCTGCAGCTAGCCTTTGGGGATCCAAAAGCAGAGGGAAACGGCTCATCACAGCATCAACTAAATGGGGATGGAATATGCCACACAGCTTGATATGCACATTGGCCCTCTCCTCTGCAAACTGGTCAGACACAGCCCACTGGCAGGAGTCCCCGTATGTTGGCCCTGGGGCCCTCTGCACTGAACGAGGATCTTGCACACTAGTAGATCTCGCCTGAGGCGGCATCTGGTAAGGTTCAGACCAGTACTCACGAGAGTGAGGTGGAGGGGCATTATAGTCATTGGGCAGACTGTACTGCCCAGCATTAGCTGGATGTACAGGTACTCCATAGCCTGAGAAAGAGTGAGGCGGCCCTGAGTGAGATATCTCAGGGTTATACTGCAAGAAGCTAGCACCAGAGGCAGAAGACTTATGGGAACCATGCTTATAAGAGGCCAGACCATTTTGCTCTAAGCCGGGAGAATGTGGATAGACAGACCTCTGCCTCCCACAGGTACAGACTGCCACCTGCTCAGCATGGGAATGATCACAGTGACTGGTAGATCTGTAAGGCCACATGTCAGACATTTGGTTCTCCAGAGACCCAATGCCTGAGTCAAGATGCTCCTGAGAGATATAAGGCAGAGAGTCCATATGAGGATGCTGGAACCTTTCAGAGGACCTATGGTTCCCAGCATTAGGGGGAACATTGCCTGACACACAGCCTTTGACCTGAAGTGGAACATCACTGGCCTTTGTTTTATGGGTCAAGCTTTTCCTCTCTGTAGAGACCTTCTGCAAAGAGCTTTTATCACTCTCTGTGGGCACAGAGCACAAGAGCTCTGCCTGGGAACCTCTTTTGCCCTTTTTCTCCTCCTTGACAGCACTGGTACTTCTGGTAGGAGATAACCTTGCATTGGCTCGGAGTTCATCAGCTAATGAGCGCTGGGGTTGATTGATCCTTTCAGGGTGGTAGAATTTACACTTAATTCCATAAGTGCATTTCTTCCCTGCAAGGAAAAGGCATAGCATGGAATGACAGCTGAATTTTACTAAATGCATGAATTATACTTGCACAGGCACTGCAGTCTTCATGTTTAGAAGGCAGGTCTTACCATAAGGGCACTGCTGTTTCTTGTGTTCTGGCACCACAGGTTTCTTTCTCAGAAAGTTATCCAAGCTTGGGCCATGTCGCCCTAGGGGATCATCTGGAGGCATAAACCTAAGAAAAATAAGTCTCAGTCAGGAGCAGTTTACTTTCCAGGGTCAGGGTTTCATTTCTTGTAGAAGTCTCCCATTTCATTGAACATTAAAAGCTATCTGAGTCCTAAAAAGCTTTCCCATTTCACTGGGGAGACAGTTCTTGTCAGTTGGTAAAGACTTGCAAGAAGCACTTCTCTTCAGGCACAGAAGAGGTTTTGCGTTCTGCTGCTGACCAAAAGTAATACTTGCTACTGTGCCCGCTAATGATTGTGCTGTGAGGAAGTCAAGCCCTAGAGCTTTCCCAGGAAATCCTCTAGAGTACAGCTCCTACCTGCAAACCATGAACAGCTATTAGGACAACTCCAGTTCTTCACACCTTTGTACCTCACCACAGTTGGGCAGGAGTTCTTCCTGTCGCTCTTCCTTCTACAAAAATATTTCTATGGGATTGTTGTTTTCATTCTGTGCCACCATTTTGCTCTTTTCATGTCTCACTTGCTATTGCTACATTAAAACAAGACAGCACACTCACATGGATAATTCTTAAAGCAAAGGAAGATTGGGAACATACTTGTCATTAACAAAGGAATACATCAGCAGACGCTCCTCGATGAATTTCTTCCACTCAGGACGCTCGTTCTGCAGGTCCCGATAAGTATCATTAGAAACCACAATGCCATCAGACTCATGTGCCAGTTTCACAATGAATCGATCATCATAACAGACAATACGCTTGCCTCCAACCCGCCTGGAAGGAGTGAAGACCAGAATTTTCTTCTTTTCAAGGTCACGGAGAATGTACTGGTCTAGAACAAACACAACTGTGAACACTTCTACATATGTGCACAGCCCAAAGGCCTTCCCACAGATGATAAAGAAACATCATAAATAAACAACAAAACACAAATTCATTTAGTCTCTCTGCAACCCAGCCTGTATTCTCATCTCTTTTTTCATACCATCTGTTAGGCTTGTCAGAGGTGGATTCCCAGCCCCAGTGCCTGTTTGGCACCTGAGAATACCCAGGAACTAGAGGCCACTGGATTACAGCGAGTCCCATCCACATAATGTTTCACACACACCAAAGTATCAATTTGTATTTAAGATTGGCAGTCTAGTACCTTTTATAGTGCCACACTACATGCTTAGCTTTCTTTTGAGTAGGTTTACTCTGAAATCTCAGCTGTTTTTAAGTTCAGAGCAAACTCCCCTCAATTTGAGGAATTATGACTGCACTATCAAGATTTTACTTTTGACATGTAGAAACTCTATACTGTCTACAGCGTCAAACACGTTAGTCAAATATATAGCATGAAGGTGTGTCCCTGAAAGGAAAATAATTCAAATTAAGAAAGACAAGTTAAGCAGAGTAATATTACATTCTTTGTTCTGAATTATTCCAACCGATCCAGGCAAGAACTCGCTTAGGGCAGAATTTAATGACTTTAAATCTCACTGGTCAGCACTGCTTATTGGATCTCCTACTACTCTGATCTTCCATTCATAAGTTAATTACTAACTAGCCAGAACTTTGCAAGCTCATTAAGCAACAGAGCAGTAAGCCTGAAAAGCTGCTTTTGGCTTTCATATTTCCACACCTGTTATAAGTACATCTGGTCGTGGCTGCTCCTTCCTCCAAGATGGCACAAAGACTGTAATATCCTTGTGTCCCCTGTCCCAAAACCACTGCACAGCCAGAAGGATACCTCTGCAGGAAAACACTTCTTTATTTCCATGGCTGCATTGAAGAAGAAAATTGAGGATTTCAATATTCAGGTTAAGTACAGATTAGTCAGGCAACACACTAAGCAAATGGATCCAGCAATTCAGACAACCTTTAGTGACTTGGAATAGCAGAATCAGTATTTAGTGCTGCTATTTGAGATAAGTAACAAGATCTTCATTTTTACTGTTGCTTTTAGCACCTCAGTATACCAATAAATAGCCAAATCCTCAGTGGAAGGGACAAAGCAGCTGTAATTGCTTCTTTGAAGCAGAGCCTTTTGCTTCAACACTAGACCCTAGTTTGTTTTTTTTTTTTTAGCCCTGCGTACAATGTGATCTTGAACTTCCTTTGTCCTTTTCTAGCTAGTGCCACCGGCTAACCTCTGCCAGGGTAAACAGCACCTTCATGAGGTGTTTTGCTTATGAAGTTATTCTGCACCTCAAGGACATCAGTATTGTGACAAGATGTTTCTTCATCATATTATGGCCCAAAGAGTCGGTTACAAATGCACTATTTGCATGAAATAGCAACACTTCCCTTAACACAATCAGTGCTAAATGTCTTAACAGCACTTGGCAGCTAAGGAACAAAGTTTGACAACAGCATTAGAAACTACCTACCAACATAAGGAGCTGCTTCTTCGTTATTAGTTCATATCAATAAGTTTCCAGAACTAAGAGGAAACGACCAGTCGTGTTCTATGAGTGCCAGTATTTATAGTGTTATCAGCTCTTCTGTTGATAATGCTCCTGGCGAACTTTCAACATTTCTGCATTACAGCCTGAACTTGTCATTCTGTGGATCTAAGGGCCTGCATTGTAGGATGACACTAGTAACATGTATTATACTGAAGATAGCTGGTCTCATAGTTCACTACGATTTTCCCTATCTGGGCACTACACCTTCCCCAAATCTTACTCTCCTACCCACACATGAATGAAGTTTCAAATCCCAGTACCATTTACCCTACCAGTGAAAAGCTGTCAGCCTTGTGTGGAAGGTGACACTGCCTGGTCTTAGCGGACACCTGTGTAAGCAGCTGGGGAGCCAGCAGCATGAAAGATACTATGAAACAAGATGTAACAACAAGTTAGGGGTATCTGCCACAAATGTTTGTAAATCTTCATTTTGTAAGTGAAGTTACTTGCCTAGACTTAAACAGGCCACAGATGCTTAGCTATGCCTCTGGATGTTTGTGTAAGTTCCAGTAGTCAAAGACTCATTACAAACATGGCCCATAGCTCTGGGGCACAGCAGGTCAGTACTGAGGATTGTGTAAATCGTCACTCAAATACATGCTGCCTGTTAAAGGTCCACCAACTCCAAGACTGCCCAGTGCAGTATGTAGAACAAAGCAAGCACACTACAGCTAGATACTGTCTGAATGCACATACAGAGCCTTAAGGGAAGCGTTTCAAGTGCAGAAGTGGAGAGGGAGAGAAAGATGAACATAGGTACTTGTGGAAAAGGCAGTGAAAAGACAGCATCCTGTAGCAAACGGAGTCAAGCAGGGTGTACACAGGCTTATAGCAGGGAAAGTGTTCTATAATCAAAGACACTGCCCCCAAAAGCAGAGACTTGAGACAGTGGGTTACACTTACCCCTAAACAGCACAAATGAAAGACCAAGTGTAAAAGTAAAGCTGAAGCACAGGTTTGTGAAAGGGCTGAAGCATCTTCACACAGTGCCAGAGAGGAAAAGACTGCAGGGGATGTAACCAGTTGCTCCTACCCCATACAACACAGCACTGCTGCTGAGCTCCACTCGTGCCCAGTTCTCAAGAATGCATCCATCACTAGTTTTCAGAAGTGTTTAACCTGTATTAGTTTGCTGACAAACTTGCATTTAAACTTCCCTGCTTTCAGAAGTGCCGAACCTCTTGTGTCATCATGAAAAATACTTAAAAGCAGTAGGTATTAAAGGGAATGAAAACAAAAGACACTATACACATACACTATGCATTTGGATAGAAAGAGGACTGTATTATCCTATTAATGGATTAAAAACATGCAAGCATTTCCCAGGCCTAGGAACACACACTGCTGCTTCTTTGCTGGTAAGACAAAGGAATTATGGATTTAATATATTATTTTCCAACTGTCATCATTGTGCCATATTAAAGCAAATTCACAAGGCTTCTTAAATATAACAGATTTGTTTTGCATATGCGAAAAGCCACTTCCAGGTGAATAAGTTCAGTGTTTCCCCCCACCCACCTCTACAGCAACCAAAGCCAGCAGTTTGTTTTCTAGAGGGCTTGAAAAGCCAAACCCCAACCAACACCACATGCTCTGCTTCCAAAACCCAGCAAGCTGCCTTCTTCAGGGACAAACTTCCATATAAATTACTTCAGAGCTTACATCCCATAAGCATTTCTAAGTGCTGTTACTGCTAGTACAACTGTGCCTTTAGAAAAAACTTTACGCTTCCTCCTCATGTCTTCACTCTTCTCTGAAGCTATTCAGAAACTTGAAAAGAGTTGTACCAAAAGAATTATTCTAGAACATCTACACATTTAACAGCAAAACTAACACCTAAAGAGACACTTAACACATTTTCATTAAGAATCCCAAGTTACAGGAAGGCTGACATTAACAATCAGAAGACAGGTGATCTAGAACTCTTCCAATATCAGATTGTTTTTACTACTGTCAGACAGTTAACTTAGTTTTATAGAAAAATCTCTGCTTATTTCTCATTTATTTATTGAGTCCCTGCTACCAGCCTGGAGTCTACAGAAGGTAGCTAATTGGGCTGATCTGATTTGGCAGCAGCCAAGAAAAAATTCCCTTAGAAGGAAGTAAAAGCTAATTTCCACTATGATTTGCATATGTTTGTCAAGAGCTGTTCAGGGAGGCCGCTGTACACACTGCAAATGAATCAGCAGGGAACATCACACACCATCAATACAGGAAGTTTCAGAATGGAATTCCCCTTCTAGCAAATTGCTTAAAAAAGCCAGACTGTTTCTCATGTCAAACTCTGTCCTATCACCACTGTAATTGCCGCCCAGCCTGTCCTGAGTCACATTTGCTGTAATCTCTCCCACACTTTGTGGGGTAACTTTCATGGGTAAGAGCCTCCTCATTCAATAAATATAACCAATTCTGTTGTTTAAGCCTAACTACTTAACTAAGGTAAACTTCACCACAAGAATCATACTTAGCCCACATCTCACAGTAGGCTATTTTTCTCAAGTGACCACACAGCTGCTGAAAACTGTACTCATGAAGACTCCAAAGTCAAATCTTTTACTCCCTGGCCCTGCTCTATTGCCAGAATGTCACGTTTGCATGGGGACTCGCAGGATCTGTTAGCTGGTCACACAGTAGACTGTACCCCACCTTTTCTCAGTTCTATTTTGAGACCTGAGAGCCATGGCTGACAAGCTTAGAGAAAACCACACCTGCAAACAAACCTCCATTCAGCACTTTCACCTTAAAGTCTAGTGCACACAACAGCTCTGTGCACCCATTTTTAATAACTAAGCGTGTGCACACAAACATTACAAGACCTATTAAACTAAAACATTGAAGAAGCTCACTAACTGCAACAGAGCCCAACTTCAAAACCTGGTACAAAAAGTAAATGAAACCCAGAACCCATCTGAGTACCAGTGGGAAACTTCACATCAGGAGTTGAGGTGGTGGCAGGCAACTCTCACCATCGGGGGACCAAAAGCTAGGGTGAAAGGAGGATCAACATTGACATCAAATCAGTAAGTATCCAGCACAAGGATTCTAGGTACTCCATGAATATTAGGGTTCTTGTATCCCCAAGTTACTGTTCCAACCCAAGTGGCTCCATAGGCCTTCTCTGGCTGTAGTGCCTGACAGAACCTGCTCTACCAACACCAGCACACCCAAGATGCTGAGGATGAGTTGCAGCCGTTCCTTGGTGTCACAGCTGTCACAAATAGCAGAATTGGCTATTCTAGACATTATTTGCTACAGTGCCCCTTTGCAAACTCCTGCATTCTCTCTACCATATAGAAACTCAACCAAAATACTAGACTGCCAATGGGCAGACTGGCCTTCAGTGCAGGAGATGGCTCTATATTACAAAGCCTTCTCTAATTATCCCTGTAATTATTTATTGAGCAACTTCCTGCTACAGAAACTTATATAAAACCATTAGGTAAGAGGAAATCGTATCTTCAGTTATCCTCCTCAGCAGCTAGAAGATAGATGGACACTTCTTTGTCTCCCCATGAAGCACATCTGCTACTGTCAGAATGAGAACCCTTTGACCACTGGTAAGCACTGGCAGAGACCATGGGTAGAAGAGGCCATCAGGACAGACTGCATCTGCAAATGTGATGCTCATCCTTGAGAGAGAACTACACATGCTAGTGAGGTACCTCAGAAAATGTTACCAGCCACCACCAGAGCATCCAGTTGTAGTTTTCTGTGAAAAACCTTGAGTTTTTCAGACTCTAAGCTTTTAGATCTTGGCACACATTACAGCTAGAGGGCCATAGAAAACCATCACCTTACAGGGTCACTTCAGGATTGCATTAAGCACAAACAGCATCAGATAGACTACGGTACCCTGTTCAAAACCCCAAACACACCTCATTGCCACATTGCTTCCATCAATAACAATGGGCTTCAGGTTATCACTCTCCTTCTCCTCTGGAGGTGGCACAGGTGCAAGGGTCTTGTTGGCAGCTCCTCCTCGAGGGACCAAAGGAGCCTCCTTGGTCTCCTGCGGGGCCTCTGCAGGGTCCCGCTCAGCTGGGCCATGCTTCACCAGCTCCCCGAGGACGGTGTTGGTGTCAGCATTCAGGCCAAGCTTCTGGAGGACAACATAGATCTCCTCTGAGGAGTAGCCCAGCTTGCGGAAGAAGTCCACCTTCAGCTGCATCTCAAGGCTGTCGGAGGGCTCCTGCGTGGGGCTCCCCGCTGCCTCGGGCGACTCCGTGCCCAGCATGGCGGGCTGGCCGCCCTCCTCACGGCTCAGGGCCTGGACGGGCAGCAGGCTGCCCAGGCTGAGGTAACCGCTCTCACATGTGTCTCTGGAGCTCATCCTCTCATCCAGCCGAGAGACCTGCCGTCTGGCGACCGGGAACGCCTCACGCCAGCCGGGACAGCCCAGCAGAGAGGAGACACTGCCTGCGCTCATGGCTGCCCTCGGCTGCCTCCCGGCCTTCGCTCACAGTCCGGACCTGCGGGCCAACACGGCGGCGTTAGAGGCGGCCCGGCACGCCCGGGCCCTCCCGGCAGGCCTCTCCTCTCCCCTCCGCCCCGGCCTCCCACCCTCCCCGAGCTCCCGGCCTGGCCTCCGCGGGGCCCCGCCAGAACCGGCCTCCGCGCGTGGGATCCCCGGCCCGAGGCCG